>VOPJ01000429.1:0-26575 GCA_014673585.1 Semibalanus balanoides
TTAATCACTCGAAACAATTGTTTTGTCGACATTAAACATCGAAGTTTGTTTTAAACTGCGCACTGCAGGTGGTTTGCGCCGAACACGAACTGCAGGGGGAGGGGGTGATTTCCCCCCACTAATATCTAACAAAAAACTACGCTGCGTAGCGACAAGCAAAAAACGGCGTTAGATAGCTCGAGACAAGTTCTATCGAAAGTTTACCAGTCTTTTTAGGTCAGGTCAATATTGAGGTCACCAGAGGTCATCAAGGGTCAGATTTTCCGGTTTTAGGACTTCACTCCAGAAACCCCAAGTATCTCGGAAACTATGATAGCTAGGAACAAACGGGAAAAGCAATCGAAAGCTCTTGGCAAATGTTATCGCCAAAATGTCCTCAGATTTTAGATAAGGTCATTAGTTTATTGGCTAAAGCTAGACTTTGGATGTCATTATATACTTGACTTTGCATAAGTTACCATCACCTTTGCATGCCTGGCGAATTTCTGACAGTGTACGGTACTCTGTAGTCTGTTGAACTTTCAACATAGTTGACCACACCCTAACAGTCACAGCGCCGAGCGTCACAAACGCGCCGCCTTAACGTAAACTGTAGCGGTTTACTTAGGCATGCCCAGATGGCAGTTGGCATTTTCGCAAGCTCGTACTGTACTTCTGGTTACATGACTCAATGGAATGCTGTGTACCTCGTGGCCTTTCCATATAACATGACTCCCTATCTGCGATCTGCCTCGGCTTGTTACACGGATCACAGTCGGTTCGTGCTACCGACCGAGTTGTCTGTCCCGGCTGACTTGGACAGCTGCAGTCGCGCGGCTGGTCCTGGCTGACTTGACAGCTGGTTCTGGCTGACTTGACAGCTGCTATCGGGCAGTGATCGACTGCGACTGGTGCAGTCAGTAGACGGGAAACGAACGGTCGCGTCTTTATCTCGTCTGGAATTTCCGAAAATGTAACGAGAGAGTGCTGGTGTTGCTGTTCCGCTGAGAGGTTGTCCTCCGAGGTGACTAACATTGCCGGTGGTTTGTTTCCGTTCGCCAGGATCAGCGTGGCGTGGTGCGGTGCCCCGTGCTGCGCGCCTACACGTGTCCCACGTGCGGCGCCCGGGGCGACAACGCGCACACGATCAAGTACTGCCCGCAGCGGCCCGTCTGTAAACCCGTGCTGCCCAGGATAATACGCAAGATGGTGCACCACTGACCGCCGCCGACGGCAGCGCCGCGTGGCGGCCAGTGATGCAAGCTCAGGTTTACGTGTTGTGCGCTGTTACTGATGCCGCCGCGATATTTCTATGGGAGCCCAGTGAGGAACGGACCGTAACGATCTCCATGTGTCTTTATATGTTTTATGTTCTTGTGTGTGTGATGTCCTTACGCGCCAAGTGAGTGCGACAGTCCGCGAGCGATTACTTTTTTGTTTTATGGTGTGGAATTGAATGTCGCAGGGATTCGTTTTACCGCAATGTCTTCAGCCGCAGATTTATTGTAGTCAGTAACATACACTGGCAGATTTTGTTTTATTGCCATGCCTCACCAGTGTTTACCAGTACTCTCTCATCTGTTGGCGTTACGAAATTCGTCAAATAAATTATTGTAAAAACTTGATGCCCTCCTGATATTTTCCGAAGTTCGAAAACGCCGCGGCACAGATGACAGCTGTTGACTAGTACCAAAGGTCGCGAGTATGTGGCATTTTACCCACCAGCTTTGTAATGGTGAACCGAATCCGAGTCGTGCCAGTCGGATCGAATCGCACTCCGGCCACCCGGTGTGAAAACACGAAGCTATGTGAACCCAATTCTGACGACACCGTGCGGCCTCCCAAACATGTAAGTAGGCGACGACCGGAAACGCGGACACGTAGACATTCTCTGCATTCCTCGACGGTGTCTTGAGTATGTTTAGCTGATGAAAGCTCACTAAGCTGCCAAAACTCGGCAGATGATGACATGTTTTCCACTAAAACCGTGACTGAGCCGCCGAGCGAGGCGTCAGGTCGGGTTGCGGTTTCGCAGCAGAGTGCGGGGGACAGGCAAAAAACATCTTGCATCGCGTGTTAACTAGCCACCTTAGTGGCATTTCGCGCATGCCACGGCCATTGTTAAATAGTCCTTCACTGGTCGCAGCGCCGCCATACGTGTCGGCCGGTCACGCTGGCCCAATCATGGCCTCGCGTGGGACGGTCAGGTAATGAGGACCGACAGCTTCTCACCGGCTCCAGGGGTGGAGCTTTTCAGAAAACGCTGGTGGGGAAAAATAACGCATTGCCTTTTTAGCATAGTTGAAGTATAAATTGCAATTTTAATGCCAGGAAGCGTTCAAATCTGACAAAAGTTTGTGGAGCAAAGCGGAAAGTTGGCGGGGCAGTGGGCCCCACCATTTGAACCACCCGTGGCCGTGCCCTCATCACGCCGGATCTGATTATGTTCCGTCGGCCCCTCTGCTTCTTACAGGGTTTTAAGTGCCACAGAGGTGGTTCCGGTTATGCCAATGTCATTCCCTTTTGTCGGCGCCACTTATCACCTTGCCCAGTTACCGTTAACTTACATTCGGTCTATCCAGGCTCATCGTGATCCTTACCGGTCGGGCGCTACTCATCTGAGCACTCATTTAATACCATCACGATCCAGACATGTGCAAGGGTTTCAGAAACTGTCCCTGACCTTTGCAAATCCAAAGGCTTCTAAAATCCCAACAGATCTCACAACGCAATGCTACAGCGAATGCAAGAATCACATTTGACATTGGGTCTATATATACAATTTGTCGCTAGGTTTCGTATCTCAAAGAAGTATACATAGCACATCTTAAAATGGATCTATCAGCCCACCGGATCATGGATCAGACTGCAGGGATGTAGACGGTGGTGGGCATCGTTACTAAAAATGTAGTTCCGTTACTCATAGAAGTAGGGGAGAACGGGGCACGTTCTGTCATGGGGGCACATTATGTCAGCGGGGTTTCCTCGTGAACTATCCACCGCAGGTATATTGTTGTTTCGTAACATATGTCATTTTGTGTCTTGGCAGTGGCCCGGTACTATCAAAATCAACAACCATGCCCTGCGACCAGATTGTTCCAATTTGGGAAAAAAGTTTTCTTTTTAACAACAGAAATCCAAACTTTTTATAAGTAAACTAAATTTTTGGTTTGCGGCCCATACCAGATAATTGGTAGTGTCCTTTGAATGCTGTCATGGGCCTATATTAGGAATGTCGAGAACATTGTGCTCAGCCCGCTATTCCTGCCCATCTCCGCCAAAGTTTTCCAGTAGAACACGAAAAAAGGTGTGACCTGTGTTCCGAGTGGGGCAGGTTTCTGTCACCACATCTGGGGCAGGTCTGTCAACTTGAATCTGTATGATGATGCTAGTACGCATCGCTGTATAAAACGAACCATAAAGCGAAAATGATTTGCCCTGTATGTTTACAAAGATATGGGCACACAATCTACAAGCGACAACGAATCGGGTGGTGCCGATGCATTTCACCGAGCGCAGAATTACGTTAACCTGCGGGGCAGATCTGCCCCCCAGAGATCTCGAAACCGCTAGACCGATTTTTCGAATGGTAAAGAAACACCCCTTCCATTCGTCCGTGTCACAATGCTTTCTTTTTGGTACCCGAAATTGCCTGTTTTTGTGTTTCAAAAATGGGGGCCATAGGCAACACATTCCGAAAAATTTTGGAATGTTTTTGAAAGGTCATTGTAAGCCATGTCTATTCGACCGATTTGTTTTTAAGCAAAAAGCGTCTTTTGAGCTTTCTAAAATGTCATGGCTTTTAATGAATGAAAGGGAAAAATTCAAAAATGAAAATCATAGGCGGTACTCAGGGACTCTGATTCGTGCATGGATACCAAAGAAAAACGCAAAAAATCGCAGTGTTGGGAATCGTATATAGCCGTCCATTTTCAACACTATTGATTTGTGGGCGCATGAAATGAAACCCTCTCTCTGCCCCTCCAGGACTACCAGCACAAAATGCAGTTTCGGGTATAACAGGAAGTGGCCCATCAGATGACATGAATGTTGCCCCCAAGGTGACAGAACGTGACCGCCGGTATATGGGGCAGGTTCTGTCAAATGAGTCCATCGCCACATTATCGACACTGGGTTGCCCAAAACCCAACTGAGGAATACCACTTTGAAAATCCACCTACAATCGATTTGAAGCTATTTGATGTATGTAACAGTAATTGGAAAGTGATCATCAACGCAACTCTGAAAGTTGTGCCCGCCAGGGCCAATTAAGCAAAAAAGTGACCAGAACGTGCACCCCGGTCTCCCCTACTTCCCGTTAAGCTTTGCGACAAATTTAACGGAAGTAGACTTTACAAGAGCCTTATCGCTTGTAGCCGAGGAACACACACACACACACACACACACGCACACGACAAGCTTGCCGATGACACACACACACACGACACACACACACACACAACCACCATCTCACACACACACACATATATATATATATATATATATATATATATATATATATATATATATATATATGCTTTAAATACCATGATCTTTCCTCCAAGATATAAACATTTTCTATTTTGTTATCCATTTTTTTGCCCATCCAATAGCTTCTTTTTGATACCTTTGATGTTTAAAAATATATCTTCGAGGCAAAGATCATGGTATTTCATTTTGTAATTTTGGAAGCAACTTTAGTCCATTGCTCCGCTACTTTAGTTTAACTCCATCGCCAATATAAGGGATAGCTACCACCCCACCAGGCCACCACCTCTGTTTTTTGGGAATAAATCGCGTGTTTATCAAACGATTGCGATGAAACGTGAACTACCCTGCTTGATAATAATTGGGCACGTACTCTTCAAATTGTAAACCTCTACTTTCCATGACACGTGACATATAGCCTGTTTCCCAAGGTCATGTTAGACACATCTGGGGCATTCTATGACAGATCGACTAAGCCATAACACCCTACATCTCAGATTTCGATTTAACTGCGTTGAGGGGGTAATCTGGGCCGTAGATTCACGCTGTGAAATTGGCAGCCTCATCATCCGCCAAATGGTTTTGGAGGTATAGCCTCAGGCATTGTTCGATTTTGCTTAAACCTTCAATTTTTAAAGGGATTATACGGGTTTTTCCCAGAATAATTGAGTTACATAGTAAAACGTACTTATAAAAAGGTGGTTTAGAAGGCCCCACGCATTTACCACATTTTTTTCTGGGAAATATCTGCATCTTCTTCTACAGTGACAAGACGTCCTTTCAAAGTGCTCTGGTGATTGCCACCGCGGTACTTTATGAAGATACTTGCTGAGGTATAGTACAGCCCGTCTCCACTTACGCCCGGGCTATGGCGCCGCCCTAAGCATAGAGAATTAAAAGTGCGTGGGACAGTATTCCCGATAGAATACTCCGTTATCAGATACAAGTCTCTTGGAACTATGTCAAAGTTTAGAGACCCCGGCTGATAATTGCGCTTGAAATTATGGATTAAGGATGCGCACGAGGTTTCACTCTCATATGTTCTTAACGTGTTTAGAAGCACATACAACTGCAAAAGAGTGCATTTCCTTTCAGGACGGAAACTCGTATAATCCCTTTAACGGGCGATACCTCCCATGTAAATTATGGGAGTCATTCAAATCGATATATCATAAGAATCATCATAAGCTATAGATTCATGTGATACAACATTTTTTTTTTGAAAATGTCAAAAAATTGAATTTAAAAAAGGGATATTAAGTAAAATCACGTTTTTTATAATGTGGCCACTAAAAGTTATGTTGTCCTTGCCAGCATTGACTACAACATATAAGTCTTCAATAGCAAATTTTTGGGAGACAACATTTTTCTACAAGTATTTTATTTATATTTTCAACTTGGAAAAAAGTTGGTCACCAGCACGTATTTTATAATAACTTAATACGTAAAAAGTGCTAGAGGGCGTTACTGAACAGCATTGTATTTGCCTCGTCGAGCTTTATTAAATGATACATAAAATGACGCCTGAACTCACTTGAAGCCTGATACTTGAAGTCGAGGTCATAAAAACATGATTTTACTTTAAGTCGCGTGTTTGTAAATTACATTTGTTAATTTTCCAATAATAAAATATCACGTTAATCTATGATTTATGATGAATGATGATTGTTGTGATATATATGTTTATATATGATTCATATTATTTAGATGGGAGATTTCGCACACTTAAAAATCGAGGTTTGCGCAACATCGAAAATATTGTGAAGGGCGTTTAACTCGAAAAACTCGAAACCATTTCAACAGACGGGGCAGAAAATTTAACAGCGTGAATCTACGGCCCAGATAACCCTCTGAACATATTTTCATCGAACTATGAGAAACAGTGATATTTTCTGGTCGATCTGACATTGGCTGCACCGGGTGACATGTCACGTGACCTTGAAGTCGAGGAGCGACCTGCGTGGGTCATGTTATGCATCATCAAATGCAGCTCGATGAGGCAAATCTAATGCTGTTCAGTTAAGCTCTGTAACACAATTACGTGCAATGTTATTACCAAAGACGTGATGATGACTATTATTTTTCAAAATTAAGAAATATAAATAAAATATTTAAAGAAATAGTCTATCTCCAATATTTTTACCATCGAAGGCCTATACATTAATGTAAATACTGGCAAATAAAAACATCATAATTTTTCGTGGCCACATGATAAAAACGCAATTGTAAATATAATCACGTTTAAAATTTCACAATTTTTAACAAAAATGTTATATCACATAAATCTAGGGCTTATGATGATTCTTATGATATATAGGTTTATATGACTCCCATAATTTATACTGGAGATATCACCCGTTGAAAGTTAAATGTTTGAGCAAAATAGAATAATGCCTGAGGCTATCACTCGAAAACCGATTGACGCACGAGGCTGAAAATGCCACAGCTTAAATATACGGCCCAGATACCTCTAAGATACAGTTTTATTTAAATATGAGATATAGGGTGTTATTTCGATATTTGTTGTCGATCTGTCATTGAATGCCCCAACTGGCGTACCGTAGTATTGATGCATATAACGCGCACTTACCGAGTATTTGCTGCTCAGGAACATATATGAACAGACCTGTTAGCTGGTGACATTTATGGTTTCTACTGAGATCATGACCTCAGTTGACCATTGGCATTTCATAGTTCAACCGAGGTCACTGAACTCAGATGACCTAAGATGAGATTCGTTCGGTAAGAGATCAGTTTGTATATGCTAATTACATTTCCCCCCGCTAGTGGTGCCGCGTTCTTCTCACACCGGCACATTATCTCCACACAAATTAAGGGAGTAACTGAGTCACTCACTTGATTATCAAATAGCGCAAAATGAAAATTACTTGGTCCGCTACTTGTTTTGAAAAGTAACGAGATCGTCACTGCATTACCGAAAAAAACGTTTGTAACGGAGTAACGGAAGTTGCCCACCACTTGGATGATAAGTGTCATGCGAACGCACTCTTGGAGTGTGCTCCAGAGGCCTATTTTCAATCGCGCAGCCTTTGAGTGTTGACTGATTAGTTGTCAAAATTTTGATTGAGGCAGGGCGAGTGGGGCAGCGAAAAGTTGTTGGAGAGGGGGTCGGCTGAAAAAGTTGCTGAGCGTGCGTCAGATAAAAGTTGTTGAACGGGGGCCGGGTTAAATTAAAATAAAAGCACACTCCTTTTCAGTTATTCAACTTAGGATGGACGACCAGGGGTGCTCAAATCAACATGGAGGGGGGGGGGGGTGC
Source organism: Semibalanus balanoides (assembly GCA_014673585.1). NCBI lineage: Eukaryota > Metazoa > Arthropoda > Thecostraca > Balanomorpha > Balanidae > Semibalanus > Semibalanus balanoides. The sequence goes on from VOPJ01000429.1 coordinate 7,748, forward strand.
TTGACCCGAAAGAATCTCCCTGGATAATATGACATCTCTGGATCCAACAGGCTCTCGTGTTTTTATCACATTTTTGGGATAATCTTTGATTAACAGCGATGAGTATACTATTATAATACACTATTATAACTTTCCATTTACAGTAAGTCGAAATTATGGACAAAATAAAATTATGAATTCAGAAACGAAGAATCTTCGTAATGAGTCCAATACTTCTGGGAAAAAATATAGTGGGCCTGGAATACTGGTAGATCCGTGAACAAAACAGCGCGTAAAATCTCGACTCCTTTGGACCTCTAAACAATTTAAAGGGGAGATCCATGGTCTCGGTGTATGGTACCAGAAATCCAGCTTCTATTGATCAGATCCCGGAAGCCATTTTCGGGTTCCACGCACACGTCTGCCACGGTCTCATTCAGCCTGGTCCAGACAGTTGCACCAGCTTCTTTACCAGCTCATGTTCGGCATGATGCAATCCCAGTTCCGTCGGACGTTACCTTTGGCCTTCGTTTCCAGCCAACAGCCGCCTTCTCAGCTTCTCACTCCAAACGCTGGTCTGGGGCGGGCGTAACAAATCACCGCATCTCTCTCTGCTTTTCTTCCTCCTCCCCCTCCTTCGTTAGCTGCGCCGTCCGCTCCGCCCGCGCGTAAATCACACCTGTCCGGCAGGGGGCGCCTTCCCGGACTGCGCTCCGACCTCCCGTACCGTGCCGCCACCAGCACCCACGGACAGCAACGCCGGCTGGCCGCTGGTCGGCCGCAGTCGACGGCTGCACGGGCCGGCAGGCTGAGCACGAGACACCAGCGCCCAGCCGCCGGGACATGGACGAGTCAGAGGAGTCAGCGAGTCGTCAGAGTCGACTGAGTCGCGTGCGGGCCCGACAGAGCGGTGACCGGTGGACCGAGTCCGAGTCGTGCTGGTGATTTGCCGCGCTGGTGCCGCGAACTGTGACGGTTGTACGCGCGAGGTTTTAGTGCCACTGGGTTGTGACAGTCGAGCCAGGGAGGCGTTGGTGTCGCTGGGTTCAGACAGGACAGCGGTCGGCTGACGGCCGGACAGAGGGCCGGAAGTCGTGTCCGTGCGGCGGCCGGCATTGTGTGGTGTGGTGTGGTGCCGTGCCCTGTCGTGACGTCAGCGGAACACCGCCGTATCCGTGTGATGTAACAGCCGCTCAGCAGCAGCTCGTACCTCACACCTGGAGTGAGCCGATACCACTCAGAGAATAAACCACCACGAAGACACCCGAGCGGCGCGTCTGGAGCGGCCGACCGGCGCTGATCAGGAGCCGTCCCTGGCGGCACTTCACCGTGCCGGAAGCGGCCACTTAGTCCGGCGACTTCTGCCACCTCACGGCCGGGAAACTCCGGCTTCCCGCGACCCCACGACCCATGCCAGACCGCCAATTATTGCATGCGAACCGACTGCTGTTTTCGTTGGCTGCATCGTCGGTAGTCGGCCAGTCGTAGCGGCAGACACGGAGCCGACGCTGCCGCAGCTGTGAGCTGAGCTGCCGCAGCTGTGAGCCGAGCTGTCGCAGAGCTGTGAGCCGAGCTGTCGCAGAGCTGTGAGCTGAGCTGTCGCAGAGCTGTGAGCTGAGCTGTCGCAGCTGTGAGCTGAGCTGTCGCAGCTGTGAGCTGAGCTGTCGCAGCTGTGATCTGAGCTGTCGCAGCTGTGAGCTGCCGCAGCTGTGAGCTGAGCTGTCGCAGAGCTGTGAGCTGAGCTGCCGCAGCTGTGAGCTGAGCTGTCGCAGCTGTGAGCTGAGCTGTCGCAGCTGTGAGTGAACTGCAGCCACGCCAGTCAGTCTGCCGTACCGGCCGACTCACGACTGAGTTCTCCCAGTCCGTCAGTCGCTTCTGCTCGACATACCCCGCCGCCGGTGTCGGGTCGCCGCAGCGGCAGCCCCAGCTGTCTGGCGCCGGGAGCGTGCAGTTTGTCTATCTGCGGCGGTGACGGTCTCACCGTCAGCGAGAGGTGTCGTGTGTCGTGTGTCGGCGGCCGGCCGGGCGCCGCTGACGATGCGCGCTGTCGTCACCCTGCTGCTGGCCGTCCTGACTGTACTGGCTCTCAGCGAGCGCTGCGCCGCCGCCCGGTGAGTTCAGTCATCGCTCCTGAGTGGGCCCCGTTCTGCGGCGTGTCAGTCGCGGCCTCAGCCTGCTGACGGAGCGGAACGGAGGCCGCAGGCGGTCAACCGGGCACAGTGACTCACGGCACACAGCCAGACCAGAGGTCTGAGATGCCACCTCTGCAGTCAGTCACGTCGGTTTGACATGACAGGTCTGAGATGTAACTCCTTCAGGATGTAACGAGGGGTCTGACTTGTAACTCCTTCAGGGTGTAACGAGGGGTCTGACATGCCATTCAACCCCTGCTGGGTGCAATGGAGGGGGGAGACATTACCCACTCAGGGTGTAATTAGGGGTTTGACGTGTAGCATCTGCTGGGTGTAAATAGGGGTCTGACATGTAAGCTATACAGGGTGTAACGAGGGTTTCGACATGTAACCCTTGTGGGGGTGTAGCGAGAATTCTAGCATGCTTCCTCTGCAGAGACGCTATCAGGGGTCGAACGAGTCACGCAGCTGCGGTGACTTCAATGGGCTCTGACATGCAGCCGCTGCAGAGACATCAGAGTAGGCATGACCTGTGACCTGTGACCTGTGACCTGTGGCATGTGACCTGTGGCCGGCAGGGGACCGGCTCCATAGGTATGACCTGTGACCTGTGACCTGTGATCTGTGACCTGTGGCCGGCAGGGGGACCGGCTCCATAGGTATGACTGTGACCTTGTACCCTGTGGCCTGTACCGGTGGCGGCAGGTGGACCGGCCTAGGTTGACCTGGACCTGTGACCGTGGCCTGGTGGACTGTGGGCCGGCAGTGGACTCGGCTCCAGTAGTAATGATCCTGTGACCTGTGGACCTGTTGGCCTGTGACCTGTTGGCCGCAGGGGTGAACGGCTCATAGGGTAATGACCTGTGAACCTGGACCTGTGCTCCTGTTGACCTGGGGCTCGGTCAGGGAGACCGGCTACCATAGGTATGACCTGTGACCTGTGCCTGTGGATGAGAACCTGTGGCATCGGCAGGGGGACCGCTCCATAGGTATGACTGTGACTGTGACCTGTGAACGGGCGGCAGGGGACCGGTCTCCATAATGGTTATTGACCTGTGACCTGTGACCTGTGGCCGGCAAGGGGGACCGGCTCCATAGGTATGACCTGTGACCTGTGACCTGTGGCCGGCAGGGGGGACCGGCTCCAGGGTTGTCACGAGGTCTGTCACGACAGTCTGGTGCCGTGCGGCAGCAATAGTGGCCCATCCAGCAGCGGCAGCAGCAGCAGCAGCAGCAGCCTCAAACGGTCAGTGTCACATGTCGGCAGTGAAGTTATCGGTCAACAGTTCAACCGGTTTGCTAAGAGAATATTTCGTTAAACCCAAATTAAATATATTTTTTATATTTTTCTTCCTCTAAATAAGCAGTATGCCACTTCCCACAAAAGCATCGCAGATTGAAGCATTATTGATAACAGAGGTATACAAAACAGAATGTGGACTATCAACAACAACGTGTTGGTATTCGGAAAATATCCGACATTTTAGATGAATGTGTTCAAGACAAATACTGACAGTGACAACAAATACTGACAGTGACAGCAAACACTGACAGTACTTGAGTTGATAAATAATGTTACCAAGGAACATTAACTATTACTGCAAAGTGCAAACCGTTCGATGATTTTAATTGCATCACTGCACTGTCAACTGCTTAAAATACGGTATATGTAACTCAAGAGTTAAAACATTTATGGCATACCTACACATCTGACCACTTTTCGCTAACTTTGTGCACTGACCTTTACGCTAATACCTAAAGGCTTGGGATCAGCTTATGGCTTTCACTGCTCGCTTACCTCGCATTGTTACGGTTGTGTGGTGATATACAATAACTCTAGTTTGCACTATTATTAATGTCTTTTGAATTTGTATTATTTGCCCATGATCCACATAGGAACATCGAAATAACATATCGGATTACCGATTACGCTACCACATTGCCGGAAACCAGAACATGTACTTGTAAATGCCTTTTTGGGATCGTGTGGTTGCTAATTAGATATGATAAACATTTTCAACACTGGAGAGAAAGTAGCTACACGTAATTGTGTTTTTTATCTGGAGGCAGAAGTCAATGCTAAATGTGCAGTAGTCAGTGCTTGGTTGTTTATCACATACCCATAGCATAATATTGTACTTGGCAGTGGCCCAGCCAGACCTCCGGCAAGGGCGGGGGAACGGTATCCCCATGGGCTGTCCCCGGCAAAGACCCCCCAAACAAAACAAAGAAAATACTCGAAAAAATATCACCCCGGATTCAGGCCACTATATTTTGCAGGGCCCCTAAATAGCCGCAAACAGGGACGTCGCCGATACATTTTTAGTGTGAAAGTCGGCCCAATGGGGGGGGGGGGACGTGCCCCCTCTGCCCCCTGGTCATTGGCGAAGGGTGCGCTTTTTGGTCCAGTTTTTAACTCATTGCTGAGATATGAAGCTTTTCGACACAGGGCTGAATCACAGGATAAAACATCAAATATATCCGGCAGCAGACCTAATAGGGTATGACACAAGTGGTTTCTCGACGTGACCTACAGCTACACAACTGCTATCTCATTTGAAAAACCCATTATAAAGGTGGTCATTTTCTTGAATATGGCTTCTGACATCTAAATGAGATCCATATACTATTATTGTATTATTATAAAAATTATCCATTTACATTAGTAGGCGGGAAAATCAAAGCACCATGATTCAAGCGATCAGTATCTATCAGTAAAAAATGGTGCTTAACATTGCATGCTGCTCTATCTACAAAACGTGGCAAATGTTCAATTCGGGATCGACACGTCTTGGCTCCCGTGCTGGCTGAAAGAATGCTAGGTGAGGTTGCATTGCGTGCCATCGTGTGAAACACGACAATTTGTTGCATGCACGTATGTCGAGTGCAATATCGTGTCTGCCCCCTAATATGGGCCTGTCGAGAAAATGACCTGCAATTACCAGCTACCGGTAAATGATGGCAAAACTGGCGGTCACTTTCCAGCGCAGAAACTGGTGCTGAACACATGTGCAGGAGCAGTAATAAGTCCGAGGCGGACACGAGTCATTTCGTGACGGACAGACTCGTTTAGTTTATGCCGGTAAGACGATTATGCCCCAATGCTGCTTATATTTAATGGTCAGTGGACCAATAGCTTCCAATTCCAATTCATAGGCATTTTGTCAGTGTGCATGGCTTACCATGGGCATTAACATAGCTACTGTTCGCGCATAACTAGCGCGTTTGCCAATCACACATTTTAACAGCTTGGTTTCCTTATGCCTTTTTGCTTCAGCATAACTGAGCCGCCAATATTCCTCGCGTTGTTAATTGATTTCAAGTGATCGGGTCATCAACTTGCACCTATAGCGCTGCTCACTATCATTAGCGATAGAGCAGTCCACGAGACATCTTCTCACCTGCCCAGAGCGTTACGTCGCGCTATCGACGGTAAGTCACGGTATTTTTTACTCCCGCGCGTCAATGGGGCTTCGGTCGGCCCGATTCGCCCGCTGGGCGGCAGTGCAGAAAGGACGCGGCCTTGACGGTCGGTCTGTGTCGAATTGGTTAGTGTGCGGTCTGATTTTTCTCTGCCTGTCCCCCGCCCCAGCCGGCTCGCCCTTCTGCTCAGCGCTTCTGTCCTCACTGTACACCGTTAACGGCTGGAGCAGCGTCTGGCCTTGGCTGGTGCCGTGCGGGAGGGTGGGCGCACTCAGGCGCACTGGGCAGTGACGAGTGACGAAGGACAACCCGCCACAGCATGGACTGTCTGTTGAGTCACGAAGTGAAGCACAGTCCGTTGATTATAGCTATTTGTTCAGCTATTGTGGGCATGCCCCGCACGTTGCGGGTAGCCCGTCCAAATAGTTACTCAGTGCACACGTCCCGTGCATTGCTGCTTGAAGTGGACTTTCATCCTTAGTGAAAAGTGCCTGCATTGTATTTTTCCGGTCGCTTCTTGCTGATGTAAGGTGTCAGGAAAATAACGCTGCCGTGACTCACGGTTCCGGTGAATTGTAGCTCCTGTCAAGGCTGGCCATGCTCAGGTGTTCGTTCGATCCAGCTGCAACCGGCACCAAGTGGTGCTTTCGACGACCCTTTCCTCACGCGAGACTAAAAATCGACACTCCCGTCTTTGATGTTTGGTATGGTTATTGGTACAGTAACACCGAAATAGTATAAGCTACACATTAAGCACTTGGCGGACATTATATTGTTCGTCTACTTCATAGTTCGCGCCCTCGTCTGTTTTTTAGATCGTGCCCACACGACCTTGGGTATGTCTTCCTCATGTAGTGTTAATTGCCGCCTGGTGACTCGGGATAAAGCATTACCTTTGTAAAGCATAAATAAAGCATACCATAGTACTAAAGTAAAGGACTCGCTCACCGATCACCATTCAACGCAGATCGCAGATATAACGTATGGCTAGCAGCGGCAAGGCAACATACACTTATGAGCAGACATGTGCTCGGATCCCGAAAAGGGATCCTGGGATCTGATCTCTGGGATCTGGATCCCGGACCCACTTGGATCATAAATTCACTTTCACTATTTGTCGAAGGATCCACTGGAATCATAGATCCGTCTTCAACATTGGTCGACGGATCCGCCGAGATGCGATATCGCAGGTACCATTTTGCACTGGGATCCACTGGGATCCCAGTCCCGCCATTATACAGATATGTATTTTCGGAACCCATATTTTAAGTATTTGTCAGTGTTTTTCAATTAGTAGTAAATGGAACTAACATGGGCATATGTCTTAAGTAAGACATTGTCAAGAAATACTAAAATTATTGCACAATTTATAAGTCGGATCCTGTCGGATCCGAGATCCGATAGGATCAGATCCATTTTCCTTGTTTATTATGTGATCTAAGATCCGTTGCCAAATTTAATCGAGGGATCCACTGGATCCAAGACCCACTGTTGTATTTTGTCTGGGATCCAGTGAGATCATAGTGGGATCATAGATCCAACATTGCGTTTTGTCGAGAGATCCTTTTTCAGATCCATGCACATTGCACATGTCTGCTTATGAGCCCCTAGTATGTGACATGAAGCGCCGACCACCTATCCAGGGAGCTTATATAGGCAGCTTTTCTAAATCGCTTGAAGTGATCAAGGAAATATGCGACTGCGCCCCTTTTCACGTGTCGAAGCAGTTGTTCTTCGTGTGATGAAAAATGTTTGAAACTTTAGTTTACCTAAACAAATTCGGGCACACAAAGAAAGGCGCTTAGTGTTCTACAGCCGTGGAGTAGCATCAGCTCACATATCCGCCAAAGTGACGCCGTATTTGTGTGCGCAATAGTGGTGTCAATCGGTAACCAAAATTTTGGTTACCGAAAAAAATTGTGTGACCGATTTGGTAATCGGTCGGTCAGACTGATAAATTTTTGGACACTTTTCGGTCACCTAAATCTTAAACAATTCACTTTTTTGTCACGTTTTTACGCACTCTTATTTCTATCCAACAATTTGGTACACAATTTCCTAGAAAATCAATTAGATAATGTAAATTTATTTGGTCTTGCTTGTGGCATCCACTATTTTGCTTTGCAAGTGTATATATTTTTTTCACAATTATTTATATATATATATATTTTAAAACTGTTCATGTGCGTTTTATGAATTATGATGTTAACTAAGCTATTTTTGTCAGTGAGTATAAATAAGTATACTATTTGAAAATCGGTCAAATCTTGGACATTTTTGGCCTCAACAAAAATCGGTCGATATTTGGACAACCAAAATGCCTGCTGTTTGGTATTGGATTGGTTTTGGTCAGGAAATTTCGGGAAAATGACATCACTAGTGCGCAATGACTCAAGTTGAGCCGATTGCTTGCCATGCATGCATGCTTATGCAATGGAGGTAAGAGTGTACACTCCTTGTAAAAATATAACAATAATTTCGTTCTACAAATATATACCGGGCCCCTACCTAAATAAATGTGGTCCAATGTTGAGCGATTCCGGTATGATACCGGAGCCATTAGAAGTGGCAGCAGTAGTTGACATATGTTCCGGTATCATACGAGCCATTAGAAGTGGCAGCAGTAGTTGACATATGGAACAACATGGAAGAAGAAGATGATAAACATGGAATATGATCGTCCAAATGATTGAAAATAACCTCTCCGCTTGTGCAAACTGTAATACGATAATGTAGATTGGCAGAAAATACGATAAAGTGACTTTGCGATCATAACTTGGTGACGATGAAAAAGGCGAGATGTGTTTCTTGATTAACATACAAACGCGACTACTAGTACTACATTCATTGTTAGTCCTATTCCCGCCAGAATTACGTTAACCAGCGAGGGGCAGATTCTGACCCCCCCCCAGATACCTCTAGAACCGCTCGACCGATTTCGATGGGACAAACACCATTTAATTATTCATGAAAGGATTTGGTATCTTGAATATTTTTTGTTTATTATCATTTTCTCTTTTAAATGGGGGCCAAGGGGCAGAAATAACGAAACTTTTGTGTTTTTTGAAAGGTCATTATGGTCATGTGGTTTGACCAATGTTCCTGCAACAAACGTTTTTGAGCTTGAAATGTACTAGTCTTCAATATACAAAAAGTAACAGACAAGTAACAAAATTAAAAATCATATGCGCATTCAGGGTATGTCAAATGGGTGATTTTCTTATTACAAATGTGCTGTTTTTGATTGTTTTAGACGTTATAAATGTTACATGTGGGCATTATTTGCTGTAATTTGTGAAATTTAATATATTGCGCATAGGCGGATCCAGGTAAACAGCGTCGGGGAGGCAACATGCGTGTCACGTTTCATCAACTTGCTAATTTGACGGTTGAGCTAATTTGAGGGAGAGTACCGCCTCCCATTTTTTGTACCTGAGTGCGCCTCTGTCCCAAAATATTAACAATTCCAGTATTTATGATGCATAGTGCAGTGCAAACGTTTCTGACGCATTTTTGCACCGCAAACTACAAAGGAAATATGCACCACAAAACCGCATTCGTAACACCCTCTCCAAAACAGGACCCTGGCATCGGTTCTGCAGAACCGATTTGGTTAAAATTTTGTCACAACACGATTCAATCAATTATGGAAAAAATCAGAAAATATCAGGACGGGAGCGGCAGCAGTTTGGGAGCGGCCCAACAGTTTGGGAGCGGCAAGTGAAAAATCACCGGGGCAGAATCTGCCCCCGCATGAAATAACCCAGACATGGGCTCGGATCCCAGACATGAGACACCTCAAATTTGAAATCAAGATTCTGACATTGATAACGACAATACAACACTAATATGCGTTGTTACTTCTTCCGTCAGGATCCCTCCCTATTGTCTGTGTCTGTTTGGTTTGTTTGGCTATCAAAACGTTAGAGAAAATAGCATGGGATCCACTTTGGATCCCTGAACCCCGGATCCAGGATCCCTAAGGACCTTGGGCCATTTTCACGGTGCTCTGATGCTTCGATGGGCGGAAAAAACTTAAAAGTGAAAAAGTAAGCACAGAGCAATAGTTTGCAGTGTGCAGAAGTGCTATAGCATATCGCCCGTCGCCACAATGCTCATTCAAAGGTCAAAACGCCTGGGGGTATGGCCCATGTCCCGAAAAACCCTTGTTATTGACAACCCTTTTAAAAAGGCGAAAGCACTTAACAGGCTACGCAAACTCCAGATAATCAGTGTTGTTTAACACGTCATTGAAGAAGATGAGGTTGAATGTTGGCCGTCTGACGACCACTCAAGACAGGGAAGAAACTGGTAACCGAAGATAATGACCAAGCGCAGAGTCGGGGTCGCTGACCTCGAGGTGACAACAAAGGGTGCTCGTTTGGCATGCGGCGGGGTGACCAATGACCATGCGTGTGCGACGGTATGCTCTAGCATAGGGTTAACGGCTAAATGCAGCATTTCGCCGACAACTTTGGGACATGTATTCAAATACGCGGTGTATTTGAATACATGTCAAATACGCGGTCTCATAAATTTAATGGTGAAGCGGCAGTTTTTAAATTGTATTGTATTGTATTGTATTGTATTTAAGAGCGTCCACTGCAGGAGTGGCTATTAAGCTCCACTGAGGAATCTCTTTTTCATTTGGTCGTTTACATTAGTGGGCTCTCGCGAACTCCTCTTGAGATGAAAGATTACGCACACATCCGATGCTGTTGTTACACAGTACACACCTCAACAAGCTAACGTCCTGCCTCTAGATGCTGGCAACTGAATCCATTAATGTTTCGCGATCATCTGAACATATCAACTAATCATTCATTCAGCGTCATCGAATTATGCGTAGCTGACATACCTTCTTTTAATGTATCTTGGATCATTTATGTCATGTTGGCCATCAAATATCCGGAATCAAACGCGTTTTGTGTTCCATGGTGGTACAATGCTTGCCACTCCCTACGCTTACGATGCGATGCAGTGATGCAGTGCGACGAAGGCCGCACCGCGCCGGCTGCTCGTGTAGATCTGCACCCGCGCCGCATATCAAGTCGGTCTGAGCAGAGATCAAACGTATAGTAATGGTTCGTAATCGGTGGCCGTCGATGCCTCTCAGTGTTCTCGGTACCATATTCGTGCATCATTTGAATAAGCGGTGGGGCAAACGACTAGGACTGTCATGTTCTGCCAACCCCCCGGTACGGCCGCCACGTGGGTGGGGTAGAGCCTGAGCCCCATTTGTCATTCACATGGATCGCGGGGCGCATAATCTCTGCTGCAGGACGGTCCAGTGGTCCACCAGTACTTGTAAGGCGTTCGGTCGGCTACTACTTATCGACAGCGGGTCAGAATTTAAAAGACACAAGAGCATGATAAGACGGTTACAATGCTGTGGAGGATCCAAAGAAGGACGTAAAGAGGTATATCAGCCATCGTAAAGTCAACGATAAAGAATACAACTGTTGTCCTGGTAGGCTAGGTGCAACCAATTCCTGTACTATTTGTGAATCATTTTCAAGTGTTGGCTTCCAAGGAGAATAAAACAGACCTGTTTTACGACCACATGACCACCTGTGGTCATGTGGCCGATCATGATCATTGATCATAGGGCACCTTCAGCATAATGTTCATTGTTAAAGATGATTAAATTTGAGCCGCAGTTCGGGGTGGATTAAGTCACAATGACAAGCCATCGAGGCATGAGCATGGAATTCACCAAGGAATCCAATCTCAGGATACCTCTTCAGAAAGCCACAAATAAACTTAAGTACCCACTAGATCTCACGACCAACTTCGATAGCGAATTCGGTGCCCAATTGGGTGGCTGAGTAAGTTGAGTGTTTCGTAACCCCAAAAATAGATTCAGCATGAGTCCACGATATGATATGCTCAGTTGGTAAGTATCCACATGCCAGAATTTAACAAACAATATGATAATACAAGTTTTATCCATATTAATGTTAGCGGTACATATTGATAACCTTTCAAATTGTCATACCAATCGTTATGTTTTTTGTTGGCTCCGGTGGATCTCTCAACACAAAAGAGGAAAGCAAATATTTGCTCTCGTTTGATCCCTTCACGCCAAAATTATTCAGATTTGCAATAACCGACTGTTTGCGGGTTAGCTGTCAGCCTAACGTTTGTGTTTCTGCCCTGGGCAGGCGGTCTGCGATAGTGCCCAGCTGCAGGAAGGTGCAGGGTCTGACGCGACGGCAGCGCGTCTTCTGTCGCCGCCACCCGGACATGCTGTCCGCCCTGCTGGACGGCGTCAGGCGCGGCAGCAAGGAGTGCCGACGCCGCTTCCGCAACCACCGCTGGAACTGCCAGGCTCTCACCGAGACGGCCAGCGGCCGGCGGCTCGACTTCGGCCACGTCCTGGTCAAAGGTCAGTCACTGGGGCTGGTGCTGACCGCTAGGGCAGGCTGGTGCTGACCGCTAGGGCAGGCTGGTAAGGGTCGAGGTCTCTCAAGTCTGATGTGGAGGAAGGTGGTGAGAGCCTAAGGTCAGTCTCTGGGAATTGGTGTTGGGTAGGCTGGTAAGGGTCAATGGTCGCCCCTGTCGATCGGGTGGCGCCCCTCAAGGCAGTGACCTGGTCGTTTGCGAATTTCTGCGCACGCCACTGCTGGGGGCTGGCGCCGGGAAGGGCGATAAGCTGCGGCCTTAAGGCCCATGTCAGCTGACGCAAATAGGCTTTAGCATGTGCACGGCATTTCATGGATAAACCATTTATGGTGTGTTATTACTGGATAATATATACCTGTGTGTCGGTTTAGCCATCGTGAGAATCACACTCGGTCCCTACTAATCTCTCGTATTCTGCAGAGTTTTGCCGGCGTTACCTGAAGTCACTGGTGGCGAGGTACTGACGTTATCTGTAGTCACTGGTGGTGAGGTACTGACGTTACCTGTAGTCCACTGGTGGCGAGGTACTGGACGTTATCTGTAGTCGCTGGTGGTGAGTACTGACTTTATCTGAGTTCGCTGGGTGGTGAGGTTACTGACGTTATCTGTAGTCACTTGGTGTTGCTTCTGTTTAGCCGAGGTACTGACGTTATCTGTAGTCGCTGGTGGTGAAGGTACTGACGTTTATCTGTAGTCACTGCGTGGGCGAGGTACTGACGTTATCTGTAGTCGCTGGTGGTGAGGTACTGACGTTATCTGTAGTCACTGGTGGGAGGACTGACGTTACCTGTAGTCCACAGGTCTGGTGAGCGGTACTGACTTATCTGTAGGCGCTCCGGTGGTGAGAGGTACTGACGTTATCTGTAGTCATGGTTGGTGAAGGTACTTGACCGTTACCTGTAGTCAAATTGGTGGCGATGGTACTGGACGTACCTGTAGTCACTGGTGGTGAGGTACTGACGTTATCTGTAGTCACTGGTGGTGAGGTACTGACGTTATATGTAGTCACTGGTGGTGAGGTGCTGACGTTATCTGTAGTCACTGGTGGTGAGGTACTGACGTTAACTGTAGTCACTGGTGGTGAGGTACTAAACTGCCCGAAAAATACCGAACACTGTTTTGCCAGTTGGGACTGTGGTTATTCATTCAGATTTTCAACCCGTGATGCTTACAGCAGACGTCATCACTCACTAATCACTGACAACCTTCTAATTCGTGATGATCCTTTCAACGTTTTTTTTTGCTACGTGATGTTTTATGTACGTGATGTTATCATGTCATATCACAATGCGTAGGGTCGACATCACTAATCGACGATCGCGGCTAGCCATCGCCGAATAAGCGCCGAAACGTCGAATGCATGAAATAGTTCCTTGGCAAGCTGCAGCATGGTTAAATGAGGTATTCATAAAAATCGTTATTCTAAAGAACGGGAGTTCCCTAGCTCAGTAATCAGTATTCTATGCAGGATTGCACCAGTCACGAGAAGTATGCATTTTTGACACCCAAAACAATAGCATGGAAGATACTTTTGTTGTATGACACATACTTATAGTGGAGTCCGTGACAATGCACGAGATACTGCATTGAGATTGACATAACGGCCTAGCAAAACACTGTCACGTTGAAATCCCAGGACGTCTGTGATAGAGCACAGCTGTGGACCACCCGCTTATCACCCAGCAAATGACATATCAACACTCGGTTTATTATAGGTCGCTGAATGAGTGTTGAGTGAGTATGCATCTACATGGAGAACATGTGGGGGGAGCCGTGTGGTGCTGGGGAGCCGTACGGGGAACATGTGGGGGAGCCGTGTGGTGCAGGGGAGCCGTACGGGGAACATGTGGGGGAGCCGGTGTCGGTGGCAGGGGAGCCGTACGGGGAACAGCGGGGAATGCCGTGTGGTGGCAGGGCGGAGCCGTACGGGGAACATGTGGGGGACCGGGGAGCCGTGTGGTGCAGGGGAGCCGTACGGGGAACATGCGGGGGAGCCGTGTGGTGGCAGGGGAGCCGTACGGGGAACATGCAGGGGAGCCGTACGGGGAACATGCGGGGGAGCCGTGTGGTGGCAGGGGAGCCGTACGGGGAACATGTGGGGGAGCCGTGTGGTGGCGGATACGGTGGCTATTGTAATTAGCTTTAATCTTTGTCTGATGGAAGCGGCGAATACGATACAAGTAATAAATATGATACAAAATGCGGGAAAATTGAAGAATGTTGACAAATATATCGGTCATTTAAATTTGACAAAATTTCGGAACTTACTTTTAACTAGTTGGAACAAATATTAGAGATACTAAAGATATTGTAGATAAATCCCACTAAATACTGAAAATACTGTAGATAAATCCCACTAAATATGCGAAGTATTTTTGGAGATTAATTTGGCGGGCCATGATATGTCAGTACGCACGAGCTTGAAACTAAGCCAGTCAATGTCTTGCGTTTTGATTCTCATCACAACGCATTTTGTTTGGCCAGCTGCACGGGCTCAGTCTCCTGAGTCCTGCTTCCAGCCATCACAGTTGACGCCACTATACTATGGCATTGACGAACCTGCCCACAGCCTGTTATCGTGATTCTTATCTCTCAGTGATTTGTCCGCAACGACTAACGGACCGGGCCGGACAACTGCGGTAGGTAAGGTATAAATGTACACAGGCACGGCGGAAAATGGCCGTCCTAGCGGTCTCCCGTCAGGTAAGTCGCAGATTATCGCACAGAAAATGCTGGTAATTTTTTATAAGATGAGTAGAGTACTGGGGCAACCCAGAGCTGGTTGCAAGGTTATCCAAACATGCTTTACACGATTGCTATATCAGTTTTAAACTACTCGTACGGGGTGTGAACATTCCCTAAAATACCAAGCTTGCAGGCATGCCTATGTTCGTATGACAAGAGCTGTAAAAGGCAGGACTAAAAACGGTCTCGTATTCTGTCCCGGGCTAAAAAAGCGAGGTCGCTGAGCTTTCTCGAGGCCACAACTCACATATAATATGTGGCTTGACAGGCAGCATCTGACATTTATTTAGATCGGTTTAATTTCCTCTGTTCAGTTCCCAAAGTAAGCCATGACCTAAATGTCACCGCTGTCAGAACGTTAACATTAGCCATTTTCACGATGGGTTATTTTGCGCGAAATGTTTAAAGCATTTTAAAATGTTTTAAAACATTTTGCACAAAATAACCCATCGTGAAAATGGCTATTGTATGAGATGAAATATCAGTCCGAATTTTTATGTATCGTGCATATATTCAACGGTGAACAGGGGAATCCAAATAAAAGTGACATACCACCGAATTCGAACAATGCCATGTTCGTAATGTTAAGTCAATTCGTTACTTCGGTCAGATGGCGTCTGCCTATGAATTTGTGAAATTCACAATAATGCCCTTATGTTACGACTGAAAAAAATCAATGAATATAGGCAGGGCAAAGGCCAAGGACGATAAGCAGGGGTATATTACTTTTTCTTAATCCATCAAATAGTTAATAGCAACACATCGACTCAGACATTACGGGTAGCTTGTTAACTGAACCGACTTCTCGAATTCAACACCCAGCGACCAATGAGACGTTTCTCTGGTCAGCTCCCTAATTGCCAACCATAGAAGCAGCCCATCTGGTTTTGATTGATTAAGGGCCTCTCTGATTGATAAGGGGCCTTTCTGCCACCACGATTTATAGAGCTTCTAAATCATGTAGCCGCCAGAACGCTGCATGCAGACCATTTAAATTGTCGGCCTCATGACGTCACCCAAAATAGTTGACGTCACGGTGTGGCGTATGGCTATTCAGAGCGCGCTGGTCATGGCTCGCCGCCACCACGTGACGCTGTCACGGAACACGTCCGGCCGCGGCCCCCACCCCATCGTCATAGCGTCCTCTCCCTCCTGCCTGCGGCCCCCACCCCTCGTCATGACGTCCTCTCCCTCCTGGCTGCGGCGGCTCCGTCGGACGCGTGACTCAGTCTCGGCCAGGGAGTCCCGTCCGCGGCCGAAGCCACTCAGAAGCAATCAAGGGTCGTTTGTTTTACGAGTGCGCCTCAACTGGCTGAATATGAGGAAATGCCATGTCGCCGGCCTTTGTGGTGACGTTGAGCCGTGCGGCGACTCCCAAGGAATCGCTGTGCGGGTCGACTTCCTCGCAGCCGGGGTCGCAGGCTCGCAGCCGGTGCTGCAGCCAGACGTGATTGCCGTTGGGTAAGTGAATTATCCGGACAGGGATTCTCATAATTGGTTAATACAAAATGAAGTGAGACATCGGTCTTTGGCCACTGATTTATTTTGGTAGCCAGAGCCTGGAAGAACGCCGTACCATGCATGGTATGGCGTTCTTGTTGGTCGGAAAGTGTCTGGCTCAGCTTATTTCCGTCACAGCTACCTGTTGTCCGTTGCTCGCCACCAGTGTCATATTCCGGACGCAATCGTGGTCGTATATTTCATCAGTGTTAGCGTGAAACTCACGGTCCGCTGGGGGGGGGGGAATTTGTCCCTTCCCGAATTTGCTCCATAACTAAAAAAACTACGATAGATATTGAAGTGACACTTACAGTACCTTATAATGCATTAACTCTACGTATTCTCATTCTCACAAAGTGTCAACAAAATTGTTGTATCACTTTGGGAGATCCCGACGTTTTAATGACATCAAGTCATACCATTTTTAGTGGAATAAGATAAATGTTTGAAAATAGTACACAATTAGGAGCAAATAGTCTCGAGTTTTGGAGGAGCACAGTACAAATGCAAATGTTAAAGAAAGGGATTGACATTCTCTTCAAAATTAATATATCTAGGATTTTTGAAATATTGGGTTGTTGACACCTAAAAATTCCAAAACAGAAAATTGTACTTAATCCGCGGGGCGTAGGGGGGGGGGGGTAAATATTACCCCTTCCAGATTTTCTCAATAACTTGAAAACTATAACAGATAGCGACGTCAAAGTTTCAGTTCCTTATGCAGCATCAATTTGACGTCTTCCTAAAAACAATTAATTGAAAATGAGTAAGATTTCTGAGAGATAGTGACGTTTTGATGACATGTCATGCCGTTTTGGGTGGAAAAACGATGAATGTTTGATGCATCGTAAAAAATATAGCTTAATTGCAAATTGCAAACGTAAAACTAAAAAGGAAGGAAATAGAACTGTCTACAAAATGGCTCTCTCGGATTTCAATATTTTTTGTTTTTTGACCCCTCAAAAAAAAATCTGAAATTTCCCTATTTTTTTGCATGGTATTAAAAAACCGGAATATATATGAGAGAACGAAGTGTGAGAAATACCCAAAACAAATTTCAAAGTAATATCTTTATTTTTATGTCACTGATTGTTGCCCGAGCAAGTACATGCATCAAACATTCATCGTAGCTAGTGACGTCATTTTTACAAAATAACGTTCTTTTGTTTTTGTTTTACCTGATACAGATATATAAATGCCATTATTGTATTTATGAGACAAAACTGGTCTAGAAACATGCATTGTTTATTCATATTAGTCAGTTTCAAGTTTTGACCTTAGGTGACCTAATCTTGGCCTTTCGTTGATGACCAACGTTGATCGGTCATTCGGCTTCTCTTAAAAAGTTCAGCGTCCTCCATTTTTGTCCCATTCTTCCTCCTTGTCATTCAATTTTGCACAATATTTTGCACTGTTTAAATCTGCCCGAAGTATGGATAATAGCAATGCCACTGAAAGCTGCTTTTTTGAATAAATCATGTGCACACCTGCACTAACTACATGATTAAAGATCAGTCTGTCCTCACCTCCTAATATTATTTAATTGATGACAACTTTGTTAGCTTATCTACTTGACTGTTTTCCAACCACTGGCGGATCCAGCCTCCCATTATGGGGAGGGGCTAATTTCGCTGTGGGCCTCCGGGTCCTTGGCCCTGGGAGAGGGGAGGGTCGAGTCATGAACAAATATAAATTTATCTAGTGTAAATTAGGATCAATACAAACCATAACCTCATAATATCAAATATATTAATGAAAACGAATAAAGAGAGATAAAAAGACTTCAGTTTCAGGCGTAGCCCATCCTCAGGTCTAGCCTGATGATGGGCTACGCCTGAAACTGTCGTCTTTTTATCTCTTTTGATTCGTTTTCATTAATATATTTGATATTATGAGGCTATGGTTTGTATTGATCCTATTTTACATTATGAGCCTCAAAAAAGCGCTATCCTACCTAGTGTAAATTAATAAATATATAACTTACCTATACCCAAAATACGATTTCTCACCGTGTTGAGTGCACTCAAATACCTCCAAGATGAACGCCGGTACGTTATCGTCACAAATGGGACTCATGGCGGCCACTTCGCGACATTTCGTCCTAATGGTCTGTAATTTGCGCACTATTAACTGCGAAAACTTGCTCTATTTTAGATACAAAGCATGCAATGCATGGGAATGCTTACTCGGTTATTAGCTTTCCGAATTAGGTATTACGCGTTTTTACTTTTATTACAACGATTCTTACGTTGGTTGTATGTTTTTTGCGGTGAGGGGGATAATTTCTATTGCCGCCCCTGTCGAGCATGGCATGGGGGGCTTTTGCCCCTGCCGTCTCCTGGATCCGCCAGTATCGCCAGTTGCTACCGTGCAAAAGCTACGTTGATTGTGAATCGCTCCAGATCAAAATAACGTCAAACGTGCCAATTTCCCTACACCCTTTTGCTACCAAATTGCTACAAAATAGAGAAAACACGAACGAGCTAATAGAAGAAACACGAACGAGGCAAAACATGCATAATTTTTCGTCAAAACGTTATTTTTTGCAGCCGGTACCCATTTTTTTCATCACCAGTTTCAGCAGATATGGGGGGGGGGCTAATTTGTATTGCCGCCCCTGTCCGGTCTGAAATGGGGGGGGGGG
>VOPJ01000430.1:0-29782 GCA_014673585.1 Semibalanus balanoides
GCCGCCACCGTCGCCTTCGCCGCTGGAGGACGGGCCGCCACCGTCGCCTCCGCCGCTGAAGGACGGGATGCCACCGTCTCTTCCGTCGCTATGGGTCTCCGCTACTGTGATTTTAAAGGCCTGGATTAGTCATCTGCCTCACGTGAGTTTCATGATCTTGTTGGAGCTCTTGTCGCGTGTCACTGGTCGTGAACAGCGTCTGGACTTCAAGGCAATGACATTTTCGCTGTTTACTTCTTTGACATAGTTGGAGGTTGAATGCGTTGAATAGGGATCCTGCCATAGTCGCCACGATGGTTTTTTCCACCAGTACATGGGCGGTGACAATGTGGCAGAAGTCATGCGTTCTGCTTCATGCCGTTTCGCCACAATCCCCTGGAATAACCTCCTTTCGGGTTCGAAGTGCAAAGAGCTCAGCTGCGGCGTGTCAGTGCGTTGCAGGTAGTTTCTGAGAGAGAAGGGCAGAACTGGCCGTTCGACGGTGGAGCTGAGGGATGGGCGTACTGATGGGGGGGGCACAGGGGTCGAGCGCGCGTGTAGCGGAGGGTGTGGCGGAGAATAAGCTCGTAACCCTTGAGTTCGGGCGGATTTTCTGTGTCGTCTGATGGTGCTCGAACCTCGTCAGGGGGTTTACCGTGCTGATTGGCCAGGAGCTCCACGCACGAGGAACATTTGTGTTTCTTTCGCACTGAATAGGCAAGGTAGCCGCCGAGATGGTTAAGAGCCTCCTCTGTTCCCTCGGGGAACTCTTCAGGACGGTCGGCTTCTTTTGATCTCTCGCTCAGTAGCTGAATGGTCTCCTCGTCACTGGCCCGCCGCTGATCGGCAACAGGACGCATCTCAACCGCCACCGTTCCCAGTGTGGTAGCCTGATAACCATACCAAACTTTTGGCGCGGATCACAGCCTCTCCTCGAGGAATGCCGAGCACTCCCCCAGTAGTTCCCGCCCGCGAGCTTACGAAGGTGACTGAAGTGGTCTTCCAACTTGTCGGACTGCATTTTTCCCAGAAGGACGTTCTCGAATCCGCAGTGTCCGAGCAGATATCTTGAGAGCCCCACTAGGCCCCTGCAGGTTAACACCAGGCCTTTGAGGTAAATGCGTAACTCAGTAAAGACAAGAATACCTGACGAACTTTAACGAACACTGACGAACTTACGGTTTAATAATGTGAGCTTCTCGTTGGTGTTTGCATTCCTTCTTCAGAAATTTTGTTTCGTGGCGATTGGGTGTTTTTTTTCGTTTGTCTTGCCCTCACAAATGTCTTCATCTTCAAAATGAAGTTTCAGCAAACTCCACAGTTGGCCAGGATACAGCAGGTATCATTGCGCCTTATCGCATATATCCATCGTTTCCTCAAGATTCTTCAGAGCCGACAAGCGAAAAACGGGCCTTTGTTAAATGGTGTTGTTTTTTGTTCTTCTTATGATACTCTTCGTTCTCTTTTGTTTAACGCATAGCACCGAGTGACATTATACACAGCAAACAATTTACAACATACAATAAAAGCATTTATATTTACAAAACAGTGCGAAGAGTTTAAAGCAAACTTTACTTGGCTTCTGATGGCGTAATAGCTCTGAGCTTTTCTGATTATATTTTCGAAGGTAAAATTGTGTAGATTCTCGTGAAAATTGAAATGGGCAACTGTCGCGCAAACAATGTTTAAAATCATTTGATCCTTTCAGGAAAAAATGGGTCCTCTTTTTTGCACGATATCAATAAAACAGAACCATTATCGCTTCAAAATTGAATGTGAATATCCCTTTAATGATGTATGGTTATACTTGTCAAAATTGCAGCAGGCCGTATGGCTACTTAGGGTGGACTGTGGGAGCGGTTTTAACATCTCGCCCTAATGACGGTTTCCATAAGGTTCCAAAATCGCAGTGAACAGTCCTTATATAGTGGTCTGGTGGTAAAATATATATATATAATTATATATAATATATATATATTATATATATATATATATATATATATATATGATCTATATAGCTGACAGAAGGGAGTAAGCCCACTGTTCGATGTTGTCTACTGTCCAACACAAAGACATAGCAGTCTTTGTGCATAGTACTCACTGAAGATTCACCCTTCGTCATAATTTGCTGTCATGCCCTGGGAAATGAGTCTCTTATCTCAAATTGGTGCACAAAGAAGACATGCTGCTTTGTTTGCGACGCCTCGCTGAACAATAAGTCACGATCATTTACACTTCTAATTTTATATTGCAGGCTTGCACTATCTAGTCTGCCCATCACGGCTCAGTTTGCCGTTAGACGAGTGTAATCGAAAACGGCGTGATGGTGCGGTGTGTAATCTGTATCACGCGTATGTGTCAACCATCGTATGCCGGAAACTGTCTGTGGATGAGCTCTGAGAGTCATTCATAATCAGAGCAAGATACTCTGGTCTGGGAAAATGACTGTATTGAAAAATACGAAATAAAAAGGAACCGTTACGTGTACACTTGCAGTGACATATTTTATCCACTTGCCGGGCCGGAAATTGCGCAGTAATCTTGACTGTCAGTTCACGACACGGACAATGAAGTTACGTTGAAATAAATGTTACTTCATGACATCGATTCACGATGTATAGTGGCCTCCTCGATCTCTTTAAAAGATTGTCGAAACATCAAATCCGATTCATCGATCGACGATGACTTTCTGAAATCTTGACGCATTTCTGACTATTGAATGTGGATGCGACTGTTCGTCCACCTGTCAATATATGGCCGCTGGGCCGTCGGTGGAGCTAACTATACTGAGCTGTCAGTATGACTCCGTTTGAAACTCTTATCACACCGCCACTGCCACTGTGTGTGGCAGCCAATGACACTGCCACTGTGTGTTGGTAGCCTAATGAACACTGCCACTGTTGTGTGTGGCAGCTAATGACACCTGCCACTGTTGTGGGCAGCTAATGACCTGCGCTGTGGTGTGGCAGCTAATGACACTGCCGCTGTGCTGTGGCAGCTAATGACACTGCGCTGTGGTGTGGCAGCTAATGCCAACTTGCCCACTGTGTGTGGCAGCTAATGACACTTGCCGCTTGTGTGTGGCAGCTATATGAAGCTGCCACTGTGGTGTGGCCAGGCTAATGACCTGCACTGTGTGTTGCAGCTAATGACACTGCCACTGTGTGTGGCAGCTAATGACACTGCCACTGTGTGTGGCAGCTAATGAGGCTGNCAACTTGTGTGGAAGCTAGTAACAGCGTCAGCGGACATGATGTCAACAACACCACCGCCACCGATCCCAGCGATTTACAAATCGCAGCGTTTGATTAAAGTTCATGCGGATTGCGGTGTGAAATGAAACAGACAGAAGTCCACTATGGTATATCGACACCGAAATTTGTGCAGCATGATCAAGTCCAACAATTTGATCAATTAAAACATTTAATATCTAATTCCGAGTATATACATTGTACAAACCTAATGCCGCTGATAATGATGTTCACAGCCGTGCAGGAATAATACAGCACAGTAAATACGATACGAGTGTATGTATATTACGTAAACCATGTCCATTCTACTATAAATAAACTTGAGCATGCTCTTGCACGGCTAGAGATGAACACATTTCCACACACATAGTACGGTAGACACTGCAACTATGGGATGTAATTAAACCATAACACATAAGAATATGTTCTCACCAGAAAGTGCACTAAAACAGGGTGTGGTGGTATGTGGAAAACAGCGGCATGCGGGACCGAAACCAAAGGTGCAGGAAACGGGGATACGAAAATGCACTATCATCTCACTACCAAACTACTACCACACTACCACGTCAAATCACATCACGTCACACCACACCACACTACACTACCACACCAGATCATAACACTTTCTATCAAACTTTTGCACTTCCACACTTCCACAGCCACAAACTTTCTGCTTTCACACTTCTGCCTTCCGCACTTCCGCCTTATCCACGCAATTAATACTCCAACACTACTTCACACTTAGTACACCAAAGCATCCACAAAACCATAACTACAAATACCACCACCACCACCACCACCACCATCATCACCACCACCACAGCCGAGCAGCACCAGCAGCGGCACAGACACAAACCAGGAACACACAAACTTTGCTACAGGGAGCGGACGGGGGCGGCGCGGCCGGGCGCACAACAGCGGCCACCAGATGGTTTGTTCATTGGGGTTTAGGGGTTCGTCGTCACCTCAGGCCCATTTACACACCGTCCAACACCGGAGCTAGGACATGCACGACGACGTGAGCACAGAGACTCGGGGAGAACAGAGACGGCGAGAGAGAGAGAGAGAGGGAGACAGTACCTGGGCGCCGTACAGGTCCTGCAGCCTGACCTGGTGAGCATCGGACACGGTATGAGGTCAACACAGAGACAGAGACACGACAGACGTGACAGGTATGACAGACGACCAGAGTCGGTCAGAGTGGAGCGGCTGTAAGTGTGCCTCCAGCCCAGTGGTGATCATTTATTGATAGTGTGTAGTTGTATGTATTAGTGTATGTCAGGCACGTGCCGGATTTTTGCTCAGGGGGTTAGGTCGGGTTTTCAGAGGAATCTCATTCTATCGTAGTGTGAATATTATTTCGCTCAGGGGGGGGGGCATGGCCCCCCGTGCCCCCCCCCCTTGGCTACGTCCCTGGTGTATGTTTAGACGTTTACCATTTCTGAGATAGAAATGATGCTGCACGCGGAAATATAGCCATGAAATGTTTAAGACGATGATTATGATGATGACGATGAATATATAATGTAAGGCACATTGACTTATCCGGTCATGATGATGAAATGATTGATCATTGATGATTCATCCAACACCAACATTGATGATTCATCAATGATTGATCATCAATAGCATCGGAAAGGAAGAGGTCATCACTCACGTGGGTTGGAGCAATCACATGTAATCACCACGCGTTTGAACTTGTCACCACGATACCAAGGACGAGGCCCGCAAACTACTCCAATCGACTTTGACCTCTCAACACGTGTTGCAGGGCTCGTATAACGACAGTGTTTGCCGAGCTCAAACACATACAGTATCGGCCCTATCTGTGCGTCACTAACCATAGATTAGCACCACTACTGTCGTGTATAGATGATCTCCCATGACATGAGACGGCCGGAACTCGCAGCATTACCGGGTGTGTCACGCTGATCAGCGTCCCAGGGACAGCAGGGTCGCGGCGCTTACCATCTGTTTGAGCCAGTTGCCGAGCGGCCTGCTGGTGGCCAGGGAGAGCTTCAGCTCCTCGTCCCGCATCACCGTCCGCTCCTGCACGTCCACCAGCAGCATCCTGCCCGGCTTCAGGCGGCCCTGGTGACGACAAACCGGCGAATACAGACGCGTCAAAAGGCAAATACAGACGCGTCAAAAGGCAAATACAGACGCGTCAAAAGGCAAATACAGACGCGTCAAAAGGCAAATACAGACGCGTCAAATGGCAAATACAGACGCGTCAAAAGGCAAATACAGACGCGTCAAAAGGCAAATACAGACGCGTGAGTTACAAAGAATGGAAACGTCACCGGCAGAGAAACGCGTCCGGGGCACCATCCACACGGAATATAGGTACTAGTGGTGCCAGTTTCAGAAAATATTTGTCTAATGTCCGACCGATGTCCAAGACCATAGTCAGCTGTCCGTCCGAAACTGTCCGAAAATCATTTGTTCTGTCCGAAATTTGTTCCGAAAGCAGAAACAAATGTATGATATGGATGTAAATAAGATTCAGTGTATCATTCCCAATATATGCATATGTTATAGGCATATTGTAGTCAAAAATCGCTACAATTTTAGATATCCGAAGCCACAATTTCATCATATATCCATTTTAATATCCAATCAAAATATGTATTGATAAAAGTAACTGGGTAGGTAATTTCACGACACAGCCACTCTTGGCCATTGGATGTCCAAAAATATCCAAAGAACATGTTTTGTCTTGTCCGAAACCGAACCGATCTTCGGACAATTCGCCGGATTCCGAAAATGTTTGCCACCGATTGGCACCACTAATAGTACACGTCACAAACATGCTACCCTTTGTACTTTGGACAGCGTTACGCACCTGGAGATAATACCATGACACGTGTAGGGTGCAGAGTGACTCGAGATGGACTCAGTCCGATAGTCTGTGATCACCTCTTCTTCTGCCAGCGCATCTTAGCAGTAGACTTGTGATTGATTAAAATTGTAATGAATGATTCAATCATGATTCACCGGCAAAATGAATGTTCAATCATGATTATAATCACTCCACATTACCACTGATGAATATCGATTCACAGTGATTCACAGGCTTACGTGAATCATCATGAAAGATTTCATTCAATGAATCGATTCATGAATGATATCTATCAAATTATTAGCAATGCATAAATGCAAATAAACAGTGCATATATTCGGAATGAGGTGTTTACAGGACCAAAAATGGAAGGGTACTGAAAGCTGAATCTTGACATTGTTCCACTCAGTTTGATCTCCCTGTTATTAGACTGGGGCTATCGTTGGAATAGTTTCTGCTGTCCCCCCAAAAAGAATCAATTCATTGTGCTATGAATGAATTCCATATCACCATATTTTCTTATTGAATGAAATGATTCAAGTCAATGATTCATTGAATCATTCATGAAGAGGTGAATCGATTCATGAATGATTCACGTAAAATAATAATGATTCAATAAAAAAGAATGATTCAATCAGAATCAATCACAAGTCTGCACAGCAGCTTCTTCACCTCTTCTTCTTGCGCATCCTGCTAGCTTAGCCGAAAAGACGAAGGCTCAAAATATTATCACTCTTTTGATCTGATATACCTGACCTGCAAACTTATCAGCTGACTTCAGCTGCTCTCACCTTCCTGACGATGTTCTCGTTCTCGGTGTCGAACACGCCGACTTCGGACGCCATCACCATGTAGTTGTCCTTGGTCTGGTAGTAACGTGACGGGCGCAGGCCGTTACTGCCGACAAATAACGACAAATGTGACAAACTAGCCAACATTCATTTCACAAAGACGGGAGATTTGAACTGCAATCACTTGCCCTCTTCTCTGCTCTCTCTCCCGTTCTCCTCACTCTCTCCTAGCTCTCTCCGATCCTTGCGCTCTCTTGTAAGACTTATGCGCTGTATATTTACAAAATGCTTACAAAATAACGTAATACTCACGCTAGGAAGGAGTTCCCTTTTACAGCAAAAGAGTTCTCCCAATTTAGAAATGCTGCCCGTTCTGACATTGAAAGTTATTTATCTCAGATATGGTGCCAAAAGCAGTCTGCAGCCTCCCACGCACCGTCTATCGGAGAATAATTGATTCAGCAGCGGCGGGCGGGGGCGGGGCGGGGGCGGGGCGGGGCGGGGGCTGGGTGGGAGAGCGGAGGCGGCCGGCCTAATAACCAGCCATCTCTCACAGCCCAGCCCAGCCCAGCTGCCAGCCCAGCCCAGCCCAGCCCAGCCCAGCCCAGCCACTCGGGACCTCTGTCAACTGGTGACAGATGGCAGCGTGGGCGCCGCCGCCGCGATCAGACGCCCCCGCGATCCAGCCGGTCTCCGATCGTCGGAGGGTATCCGACAGCAGTAGTTTCGGCCCGATATCAAACTCCGTAACATATCCCAGAAACGTGCCACCATATAGATCAGTGCAATGGGCAAGAGCGTCACACCCGGCCGCAGAGATAAAGGTTCATCTGTTGCCTCAAACCAGGGAGCATGGTAACGCTGTCTCCATTAGGACGACACCCCTTCGTGCCCCGCGCTCGGGCACTCCGCCTGCACTCAGCCAAAGGAAGCGGAAGCGTCGGAAGCTATCACGCGTTGCCGTGCAATCCTGCATCCCGGCGCTCGCCTGACCTTTGGACCGGCACCCCCGGCAGCCCCGGCCGGTCACGTGCTCAGCTCAGCCCCACTCCGCTGGTTATAGATAGCAACGGCGGCCGGCTACCTAGCGCCCGGGGCCCCGCTGGGATGGAAATACCGCCCGTCCATGCCGCTGCCGCCGCCGTCGTCGGCGACGACGACGCGTGCCGTGGGCGGTCGGCGGCCGACGGCGGCGGCAACAGAGCGAGCCAGCGGGGCGTGACCGCTCGCGGCGATCGTCGTTCCGCCCAGCCACAGTAACTCAGAGGAAATCGTTGTGGGAGTTTCACGATAACATGTCTTGGTTTGAGTTGCGGAGTGAAAATGCAGTCCCGAGAAAACCAATTCGAATTGTTGGTGATAAAATGTAAATCTTGGGACGGTGAACTGGATATTACGGGCACAGCTTTAAACATGTTTGCATTCTACTTCGTGTAACCCGAGGGCTCCACACAATCAGAACTCTTCAGTAATAACTACGTAGCTATGCAGTCGACTCGGCTCACAACACGATAAAAAGCCTCGATGGTGGCTCTGCACTCGCCAAGTTGCGCTGAGCTTGTTTGTGCTCTTAATAATGGAGTCAACGACCGTCGCTTAACACACAGACAGACGACGAAAACACTCTAAAGCCAGAGTACGCGTCCTAACTAGGCAAGACAAAACAGACAATGAAAGAACACTGACAAAACAACAAGACAAGAAAATGCAACGCAGAAATGTACGCTGAACTGGTCAGTTACATTAATTATTACGTTGTGTGCAGAGAACACAGATAGTTCGTGGTAGAATGTGATCGTATTGAGACCTTCAGCACACAAATATCAACTGATGTGAGGGCGGGACCACTCTGTATACACTAAGAAAATCGTCATCCCGCTCTTAAAGCGCATCCTAGACGTCTTCGCCAATACCCCGCAAGAGCACGTTAGCACCCAGATCCTCATGTTGGTGCCCTAGGCCCGTGTCAACGCCCCGAAACCCACGCTACCCTCCAAAACCTGAGTAGGCATCCCCTGTTCTGTACGTCCGTCCGCGGGAACAGCGGCAGCTGTAGCACGTGTTCAGCAGCCACTCGTCAGAACTGGTACCTACCGGTCGAGGATAGCGCCGATGAAGCGGCCGTCGGTGAAGGTGAAGAGCGCAGGGCCGTCCCACGGCTCCATGGCGCAACCGGCCCACTGGTAGAAGTCCTTCTTCTCGGACGGCATATACTTGTCGTTCTGCCACGCCTCCGGCACCATCGTCATCACCGCCTGCACAGGTGGGAGGCAGTGACGTTAGCACATCATCCGCCTCGTCAGAACGTCAGAACGTGACGTCGGGACATTACATGAGACGTCAGTGCGTCGGATTTGACGTCAACACATCACACATGTCAGTACTTTCACCCGTGACGTGAGGACGTAAACCGCGACGTCAGTATATCACATGTGACGTCAGCGTGATAGCAGGGACGTCATAACGCCACCCGTGACGTCAGAACGGCAGCAGTGACGTCACCTCCGCCTTTCCGGTGCTCTTCCGACTGAAGGGTCCGACACCGCGGCGGCGACCCCAGATCACTCAGATATGTCTACACTGTTCATTGAATGGCCCATTCACCCACTTTATGAGTGTGCTTCGGGCGTTACGGCTCTCCAGATAAGGTTCGACAAGTGTCAAGCCACTGATGTCGGGAGTCATCTCACGCCGAGCCGTCCTTCCCCCGAATAACGCCCTCTGATATTGTCACCCTGACACTCCTTTGCTCTCTTATGAGGGACCGTGACACAGGACACTATCAAACAGACCCAACCTTGCCAGCCACCGAGCTTTCTCAGCTCTGCAGGCGGGCGAGCTTTCTCAGCTCTGGAGGCGGGCGAGCTTTCTCAGCTCTGGAGGCGGGCGAGCTTTCCCAGCTCTGGAGGCGGGAGAGCTTTCCCAGCTCTGGAGGCGGGCGAGCTTTCCCAGCTCTGGAGGCGGGAGAGCTTTCCCAGCTCTGGTGGCGGGCGAGCTTTCTCAGCTCTGGTGGTTACTTGTCTCACAGTGCTGATACAGGCCGCACGGCCACACGATCACATGCTACGTAAGTACAAGGCGCTCCGGAGCTCCGTGCCAACATTGATCGCCAATACGAATCAATGTATCAATGTAAGATGAGAGCCGCACGGAATATAGACCGGAGAGGCGTCCGATCCGGGCGCTGTAGATCGATCCAGCTGCTGCGCTGACCAGTGTCTAGACAATATGTTCTGTTTACTTCCTCGACACAACCGTCTCAGCGTCTGTTGGTGCTGCACGCAGCGGAATACAATGCAATTACTATAGCCATCGTCCCCGGTATCGTGGGGGCGAGGACATAAATAGTTTCTTTGGATTCTACTACGTGCAGCACCGACAGACGCGTCGGTTGGGTCGAGGAAGTGGACAGAACATAATATGGTCTACACTGTGCATTATCAGCAGCATTGTGTCCGTACTCCGTGCCAATGTCTGGTCTGTGCCACCATCTTACCGTGCCATCAAACCATCTGACCGTGCCATCATACCATATGGCCGTACCATCATCTGGCCGTGTCAATGTCCAGCCGTGCTACCATCTGACCGTGCCAATATCTGGCCGTGTCACCATACTGTCTGGCCGTGTCACCGCAATGTCTGGCAAGTGGCAGCGACAATGGCTGGTCGGGTCCCCGCTAGTCGCCACCCTAGACGTACTTAGTATGCATCATGCAGCATCCGCCTACTCGGGGTCGCACCCGCAATTATCCCACAATGGCTCGCTGGATATTGGATTAGCGAGGCAGAGGGCGAGTTTTACGGCAAAGTCGCTCTTCTTCGGAGAGTATTGCTGGTCGGAAACGAGAGAAGGGCGTCTATAAACTCACGGTACTTCTGTGGTGACCAAAGTCCTACAAACATATGTCTGACATCGTATGTATATTATCATACTTGTGCAAGACACGACGAAAAAGCGGCGCAGCCAAATAATATTTTGAAATGGTTCCTCCGACAAAAGGATTCGCAGTGTGATGAAATATGAAAAACAGTCTGACGCAGGCGCTTCGGTTCTCGTAAACAAAATATCGTCCCATTGGTATCAACTAGCTAAATCAAATCTGTCGAACATTAACCCGCGGACTGCATGGGGGGGTTGATTTACGCCCCCCCCCTCAGGTTTTTCAGGAGTAGCGGAAAAACGGCGGCGCGCAGCACCGCCAAATTTTGTACACCTGTTTGGGCATCAAATTACCCACCCTTTGGAAAAGTTTTGACTTGAGGTCATCTCAAGGTCAGGTTCACAAGTCCATGTCAAGTGAACCTCACCTTCAAAACGTTTGCGTTCGTGCCAAAGCAGTCCCTTTTTCTAGAAAGTTGTGAAACTTGCAGGATTTCTAAGGATATCAGTACCTACAATTCGTATATCTCGGATTTTTCGATATTCGGTGACCAAAGGTCAGGTCAATTTCCTGACCTTCCCATTATACGTGACTGGGAAAAATAAACAAACATGCTTCCCTTTCAGAAAAATATACATTGTATCAGGCTAATTCTTTCAGAATCGAATGCTTATTTTAGCCTCATTCTAAGATGATCAACGGTGCAATTTTTGCTCCAGATGTTTCTACAAGGTCATCTGAGGTCATTCTGAGGTCATCAGAAATGATTTGCTAATATACTCTTGATAAGAAAAGAGATAGAGACGATAGTTGACACCACCAAAATGTGTTCGTCTTGTTCTGGCCGGCGTTGCCTCCATATGCAACATGGCCCTACCTGGGTCACCAAATGACTTGACCTGAGTCAAATTTTGAAGTTGACCTTACAGGTACCGTGTAT
The DNA here is from genome assembly GCA_014673585.1 of Semibalanus balanoides. Lineage (NCBI taxonomy): Eukaryota > Metazoa > Arthropoda > Thecostraca > Balanomorpha > Balanidae > Semibalanus > Semibalanus balanoides. The sequence continues at coordinate 11,685 of VOPJ01000430.1, forward strand.
ATACTGTCAAGCGCGCTCAATGAGTACAAATCACGATGGCGTCAAAAATTTTATTTGCGCCTATCTTTTGTTAAGGTGACATGCTATTCACGAAAAAACGTTTTTTAAAAAATGCCTTTTTGACCTTTCATGACCCTCTGGAGCCTAACATATTGGATCTGAGATCAATTTTGATGAACATACGTGCGATTGCAATTTAAATAGACATTCGAATTGCTTCTCTAATCTCGTTTTGCTCCTAGCTATCATAGTTTCGAATAATCGGGGGTTTCTGGAAAAAGAGTCCTAATAACGGCAAATTTGACTCTTGGTGACCACTGGTGACCACAAATGTGACAGATCTAAGAAAAGACTGAAATAATTTCGATAAGAGCTGCTAGAGCTATCTAATGCGTTTTCCGCTTTGTCGCTACGTTGCCGCTAGTTTTCCGAGATCTCAACGGGGGCGGAAATCCCCCCCCCTGCAGTTCGTGTTCGGCGCGAAACCCCCTGCAGTGCGCGGTTAAGAGCATGTTCCAAACAAATAAGCCCGGTCTGTTCCTAGATAGGCACAATCACAGCCGATAAGAAGGGCGCACTCCTTGCTGCGAAAGTTAAAGGAGAAACTTTCGCAGCGGTTTCAGGCTGCTCATTTTTACCACCGTGAAAGTTAGGAGCAGTGCCTATCACGATTCCCAAGATATGGGGATTGTTTTCGGTGATGGGTTTTGCCAAGTTTTTGTGTTTTGCTGCTGGGTTCCAATAAATTCTACTTTCACTGCATAGCGTACACCTTGATAAGCGAGAGCTTTCAGACGTTAGACGCACACGGATTACATCCAATATCGAATGATTGTGTCTAAATTGCACAGTTTCGCTTCGGGAACGATCTATACTGACACGTTGTGTAATGCTAATATTTATGCCAGGCACTGCAGGACAAGCGGTGCCCTTTGCACTTTGACCCAGCACATGATGATGATGATGATTGGGCAGCCAATTCATTCAACATTAGACGTCTCGTGTTCATAGCCGGATACCCATGCCTAGGGCTAGACGTGCCTGAAATCACGAACAGGGAGCCCTACCGTCCAAACACAATGTCTTTGCGAATTGCTACACGAAATATCAAACTGAAAAGTAAGACCAAATTCCAACAGAGCCACGGCAGTATGAGATGGCTGCATTTGCCTCGTGGTACATGCTACGAAGTCTCGATCAGTGTTCGCCACCGGCCGGGTATACCCATGGGTAGGGTACCCAATACCCATTACATTCCTTCAGGGGCTTGCGTCGGGTATACATTTTGTATTTCAATGAGCTAAGGACGGGTATGGGCACCACATTTTCACTTGGCATGTCGCTGACGCTGAGGAGCTTAATTTTCAACGTGATTATATAAGTAGTAATATTTTAATGAAGGCATGACTGTTGTCTTGTCACGAGGAGTTTAGTATGGGGAATACTGTGGCTCATCATTTATTGGGCGCCGCGCCTGCCATGGGGACTAGCCAACGGGCATGAGCGGGCATGTAAAGGGTCAGTAGGCTCAGTTAGGGCCGAGCTTGAGCATGAAAGACCCGCAGCAAACAATGGTCTCCGTTTGCCCAATACTCCCTGTCAGCACCGGCTAATATAACAAGCCAAGGCCTCGTTCGACCTGTCGGCAGCACGTTTGTCAGCACCAATCACGTATTCTGCCTACGTCACGTCACGTGACACAAAGTCACGTCTCGTTCAATTATTGAATGATTTCTGATGAAATACATACAGTTTTTTAGTATTTCATTATGAAATGGCTTGAAAAGAGATATTAAACATTTTATCTGAAGTCGTCGGCCATTGCTAGATGAAGTGCATTACTTTATGCGGAGGAGATTGTCATTGCTGCGCCATTTCTGTGCACACTAGCAGACAACTGACAAGTACACGCAAAACCAGTCGACACGTCACGCGTTCCAGCTGACAAACGTGGCTGACGACAGACTGATCGACGCCCAAACGTGACCGCTGGATGTGACTCAGCACCTGGGCTGGCACTCTCGAGTGTCACGTGAACCGAGCCTGCAAGGCGAGCTGAACCCGGCACGTGACGTGCCGGTGGCGAGCCGCCGCGGTCCCACGTGACAGTGCCGGTGGCGAGCCGCCGCGGTCCACGTGACTGTCTGATTGTTTTTTGCAGCTAACCGTCTGGGCGTCCAAACGGCGGAGGCCGGCGTTTCCTCGTAGGCATGCCAAGTCGGCAAAGCAAGTGCTGTAGGTGTGGCTGATAACTCCCCCCCCCACCTCACCCCCGGGTCCAATGACCGGTAGGCGACGAGCAGTGGCCGCCGGCGCCCGGCGCAGGGTACACAAGACAGACAGGCGCAGTGTAAACAAGGCGGACAGGCGTGCAGGCTATCGAGATGGGGATTTGGACGGGAAGATAAGGATTTGAGCAGTAAACACAGGACCGGGTGAGCGTGTCTCTTGAGAGCCGGCAGCCGTGGCGGAGACAGTTCTTCTGACACGGACACGACCATCTAAAGCCGTCCCAATAATTACAAGTTCGATCTTTTCCAATTGCAGGCGGCCTCTCCCGCATTGCAAAGAGTTACAAGAACCCACGATTTCGATCAAAGATCACAAAAAATGATATCCATCCTGTCAAACAAATCCTTTTAAGAAAGTAATCCGTCGAGTCTCCAAGCACACAAAGTCTCCGTCGAGCGCTTCTGTTACAACAACATCAAGGCAGTTATTAATAGAGGCTCCTGTTACAACATCAAGACTGTTACTACCCCCGCCTGCACCACCACGGATTTCTGACAGCATGACCTGTGCCCACTAACCTCCGGCAGCATGCGTCCTCCAGCCATCACGAGGAACTCGAGCACACAGTCGACGCAGCCCGAGTCGGAGAGGTTCGGCTCCACCACAGGGTACAGCAGCGGCAGCTCGTCACCCAGCTTCTCCGACTTCATCACGCCCTCGCGAGCCTTCATGTAGTTCACGTTGCCGCGCAGAGTGTTAATCTCGCCGTTATGGGCCAGCATCCTGAGGTCAGAAGGCAGGGCACGGGTCAAATGCAGGTCAGACGGAAGTTAGAGGTAAGACGTGGGTCAGACGCAGGTGAGACGTAGGTCAGACGCAGGTCAGACGGTGAGACCGCTGGTCAGGCACAGGTCATACGACAGGTCACAAAGCAGGTCAAGGGTCACGGGTCACAGGCAAGTTAGATGCAGGTCAGGCGGAGGTCAGGCGGAGGTCAGGCGGAGGTCAGGCGGAGGTCAGGCGGAGGTCAGGCGGAGGTCAGAATTATTGCAGGTCAGGCGGAGGTCAGGCGGAGGTCAGGCGGAGGTCAGAATTATTGCACTTGCACGATATTTGTATCAGCACAAGCCACAGTCCAGCAGTTCAAACGTTGCAAAACGATCGATTGGCTCGACAACAAGATAGGTTTCGCAATAGACGTCCGTTGACGAACGTCGCACAGCCGTCATAAAGGAGCTTTATCTAAGGTTGTTTCAGCGGGTACACATTACACATACGCTTGATATGGTTATGGGCGCTATCGTTTCATAGGGAGCTCTCCTATAGCCGGGGCATGGGGAACAACACATGTGTGCGCACGGTGCACCCTGTAATGGTACACAGCTGAACGACAATGCCCTGATCCCGGCAGCGGAACGTGGCTTGTGTGACCAAAGCCTGTGTGACTCGAGCCTAACAACGCTGCGCCCAGCGCAGACCAACCAAGCCCCACGCAGAGCTTACAAGTATCGAGCTGAGTTGCGTCCCCCCCCCGCTATCCCCACCCTCGCACCCTAACTGGTTGCGGAGTGCCAAAAGAAAAATGGCCATAGCCGCCAGCGCCGGCCGCCAAGGAGCTTTGACCTGTTCGCCATTGTGTTGCGAGACCGTTCCATTACTAGCTCGTAAGTCGTAGATGCTGTCGTCGAGCTGCAGTACAATGCAAACATGGCAGCGTCCGAAAGGCTTTGTAGATCAGCTGCGCATGCGCAGCGCGGTGGCTGCAGGGGTATCGAGCGAGCGGTCGACCCGGCGCATAACGGATGTGATGTGATGGACGACAGATCCCGGACCTGTGGACGGACGACAGATCCCGTGGACGCGGAATCTCCCGGATCTCGGATGATGGAAGTCGGATCGCTGTGGCAGTCGTGCCGTCTCGTAAACGCGAGGCGTCGGTGACGATGAGCTGCTATATGCCGCAGGTTACGTTATGAAGGTACATGTACTTATATATCTGTCGTGTGTTGCTATGTCGCAGGTTACGATATGAAGGTCCTTATCTGCCGACTGCCGTTACAAATCACAGGAGCTTTCGTCCCTCAGGCGTTGAATGGCATCATCTGTTCCGATATCATTATCGGATACAACTTATCACTAAGATCTCTTCTTTCCTGACGTTGAAGTCAATGGGTAGGGGTAGTTCGTATAATCAAGTTTACTTTGGTGAGTAGGTGCCTAAAAGGAAAGTGTGGGCACTGCATGCCGAACCATGATGGTTATAGAGCTAGAAGAGCCAAAAGGCAAGAACCCTCGAGAGCAAAGGCTCTCAACAAGAGCCTTGTAATGTCTTGGTAGACTCTTCACATAAGCCGCAACGTCCGTTGCCTTGAAATACATTTCATAGCCGCAAGACATGTATTATTTAATTTGTCTGGCAAATCACAGAGCATTCATTTTATGAAGACAAATATTTGCGGTTTACAGTGTCATGGGTAGAGAGAAGAAGTGAAACGTGACATCACAGCGTAACTTTCTGATCGTGTAACAATGATACAAGTTTCAGAGCAGAAGAAGAATAAGGTAAGTTGTCTGATTACAACGATGAATGAGTTGAGCTTATTAATTTGATTGATCATCGACATATACTTGATTTCAAGTTGTAACAACGGAATTAATCACACTTACAATGTAAAAAGGGTCAACATATGAGATATAAATGTGCAAAATTGGGACTTGTTGACAATTCGTATTGCAATGTCCAAGTTCCAAGACGACATTGTTAACGATAAATGGGTCCTCTTTTTACTGGCCGCTTTTCAAGGCAGTCTGTGGCTCTGCTCGGACGCATATCAGTGCCACGCTATTTGCCGGCAGACCCAAACACCATTAAATAAACAGTGAACAGGCTGTCTTAAAAATTAAACGCTGCGTGCAAGATATGACAAAAACTGCAATGCAGCTGTGAAGCGTAAACGTTGCTGTGCATAAATTCGTCTGCCGGAGCTGCGCGGTAGTCGCTGCTGGTCGCTGCTGCAGTGCCAACGTGCATACATAATTGATTGCCGGCAGTCTGTACTCGTTACAAACAGCGCTGAGGATTGCATGTATCGGTAGCAAAAATAGGCGCAACAAGGACACGGCCCAAATATAGCTTGAGGAGTCAGACAACAAGCATAATCGTAGCGTTCGGCTCTGTTGGACTGTTATCCGGAGGCCGGCCACAAAGGTAACAAAGGTCACAAAGTACGAGGGGGTGAACCAGAGTTTATATTATATATATATATATATAATATATATATATATTATATATATATATATATTATTATATATATTATATATATATATAAATCAATGAATGATCGGCCGGAGAGCCCGCGGCGGACGTTGCCATGACAACGAAATGGTCGAACGGCAGGACACAGTGCGTTATTTTTTCGCTTAAGTTAATTTCTAACCTTTTGTCTGACTTCAAAAATATACACCAAAAACAATGTAATGCCGAATTTATATAACGAATAAATTGATGTATTCAAAATAAGAAACACGTATGAATCCATATACCTGACGGTGAACCTTCTGACTAGTGACTTCATCCCTCGTTTTCATATATAAACCAAATTTGGCACAGGGTGGTTGTGACTAGGGGAGGTTATTTAAAGGTCGGCACAGTGATTGTTTTCTCATTCTGTATTTGTTCAGTTCAGTTCATTCTTTATTTCAGTATGCTGGCGCTTGATACCGCATTCAGTGTCGTGCAATGCCAGATCAGCCCACTGCGATGAGATATTATATGTCATTACCGAGCATAGCATGCCTTCGAGTCCCAAGACATCTGCTGCATCAGCACTATCTCTCGCCATCTGCGTAAGTGTACCCTGGCTTAGCGGCCCGCCTGCGTCGTTACATAACAGAAGCAACCGAACAGCGCCAACGACGGGGGCCTGCACTGCGCTGCAGGCTCCCCGCCGCAGGTCAAAGGTCAGATGTCACGCAGTAGCTCTGGCAGTGGTCCAGACGCTCACTCACAGGCACAATAGAGTACGACAAATGGCCGGGGAGACCGAGGGAGTCGGTGCTGGGGGCTGAGTACGGAGATCAGATGGTCTTGTTGGATGTCTGGAGCGGGGTGAGGGCTGGCGCCTGGGGTCATGTCCGCAGCCCCCACAGCCCGGACGGGTGCGTGTCATATATGAACTGAGACTTTGTGAATCCTGGATGGTATGATTCTTGACATTTTGGGCACTGGGACTTAATGAACTCTGGAACTTGTGATGAAATCGCTCGGGGGGCCCTAAGGTTAATTTTATAGATTTTAACTCAGTTCTTACCAGGCAACGCCATAGGCCTAATGTTAAAATTTGAAATCATTGGGGGGAGGCTCTGGCCCTCCCCAAGAGATATTAAGTTCCACCCCTGACACCCTCTCCACACTACGACCACAGGCAGGGGATGGGGGGGGGGTGACTCTCTCACTGACCTGAGCGGGTGCGCCCTCTCCCAGCTGGGAAAGGTGTTGGTCGAGAAGCGGGTGTGCACCAGCGCCAGATAGGTGTCGTAGCGCGGGTCCTGAGGACAGGTAGGTACCGGTCAATACCACGCGTTTGGCAGAGCGAGGCACGGCTGTACAGTGAACACGACAGGCTACACAGGTTATCTTTGATGATCCAGCGAAACTTCAGAATCGTTTATAGAACAATAGTGAGATATCATTGCGCCAACAAAACGTTGCGCTGATTGTGTCACATTGAGTAATATTGTGTACAGTTCTGGCATTCTGAATGACTTCATACAGCGGCAAAGGAGATTGCTGAACATGAACAGCAAATGACTGTTCGACTCTCTAAATTGCCAGAAGTTTTCATATTAAGACAGTCATTTACAATGTTTCCGATCATAAGTTTGAGACGATCAGTGACTGTGATAAGTGAGTCAGTGAAATGAGACATTGACCCTGAACCAGGAGGTGTGTGTAAGTCAGCTTACAAGTTACGTGCTCTACGAATCGGCGGCGGCCTGCCTGCCCGCCCTCTTGGCCGAGCAGTGCGTCCACACCACACCTGCAAGAGAATGGCCGACACAGCCGTGCCACGGGGCGCTCTCTCTCTCTCTCTCTCTCTCCGGGGGGGACGGACGCCCCCACCCCCTGGACAACACAGCACAGCATACTTAGCACTTAGCACTGATTAGGACTTAGCACGGCAATTCCAGCTATGACAACAGACGAGCCACGGCGCCTCATTAAGGCTGGTAATACTATTGTGTGATCTACTGAGCCCAAACAACCCAACATGCCAACCCAGCGCTGTTTTCCCACCTAAGTTGCTTTTAGCTCGAGTAGCTCCAGATTATATTTGATTCCTGTATTATATCAAAGGAGTTCAAGCAGGAAATAAGATGACACAAGCGACAAAACAAGCCCAGTGCACCATTGTTTAGAATCCGCACGCAATCGAAGTCGACGCAAAGCAAAAACAAAAAACAAAAAACACGCAGCTACGCGAGCCTCAGTCCTAAAAGACCTCGTATCTGCGTGCTACGCAAACAGACTAGTCTAGAACCCCGCATGTCCTGTCTGTCAAGCTCTCACATTATCATATCATTACAAATTAGTGAGATATCCCTGAGGTGCGAGACGAAAGACACATAACATTCCAACCCAAATGTTCAGATGCTTTGATTGAATTTGTAACACGAATATCACGAAATTGATCCCCTCCGCGGCGGCTGCAAGGCCGCATCACTCACCAGCACGTCTTGAGGTCGACGACCCAGCCGAGGGCTTACCTTGAGGTCGAGGAAGTAGGTCCAGACCTGTTCCGAGGTCAGCTGGCCCTTGTACACGATGGTCGTGCTGGAGAGCGAGATGATGTAGAAACGCACGCCGGGCCGCGGCACAGCGTGGGTGGAACGCTTACGCAGCACGAACACCTGCGGGAGGAGGAAGCGGCGCCGTGGTGTCGGTCACAGGGCAACCCCGGAAAACGGGACGAGATAGAGCTTTTCTCCTCCCAAGTTGATATTTATATTGTCTAATGTTTCATTTGTATTTCCTTTGTTAAATTTATTCTCATTTGTGTACAGTTAAAGAGAAGCGTTAACGGGGACGTTTCGTGAATTCGACGGAAACTGAGAGAACCGGAAAGGTGTGCGATATTGTGAAAAACAATATTCCACTGTTCTTCATATATAGATACAGACTAACAACACAACTCACACAGACCACTCTGAAGAGATAGGCGGCCTAAGGAGACTAGCGATGATCCTGCTGGAACGCCAACAACAAGAGACACTAACGAAGACTGAAGACTCCTGCGTCTGACTGACCTGCAGTTTGAACAGCTGTTCGGGCATGTTCGCATCCAGGGGCGCGATGAACAGCTGTCTCATCAGCGGCTCACCGCGCTTGGCCGTGGCGCCGATGTCCGAGTCGTCCACCGGAACGTTCCTCCAGCCCAGGACCTGCCGGGCGACACGAGCGACAGCTCAGTGGAGATAACGCGCGGGGCAGACTTACGTCAGGGGTGTCACGAAGTTGACAGGGACTTCAGGAGAAAAGGCACACGACAAAGCTTGCCAGACAAGTGGACAAGTTTGGGTAAACTATTGCATGCTAGGGCGATGCAAACTGATTTTCCGAAAGGCCTGTTTAATGAGAATAGTTGCAATGTCAGTTTACTGGTTTGAAACATACGAGGAAATGAAGAGACAGTAAAAATGTTGGTGGTTTAAAATTCCACGTCACCGAGAATGATACTCCGGGGCACCATAAAGAGCACCATGAACAGATATTGGTCGGACAGACACCATCCAAGGTTTCGGGTCAAAGCACTTTCTTACCTTGAGCTTGCATTCCTGGGCGAAGCTGTTGATGATTTCCTTGCACTCTTCTTCTCCCTTGTCGTTGACCATGCAGATACCGGTGGCGTAGCGGCCCAGAGGTGGCAGCTCGAAGCCAAGCTCGTCCCTGCAATGACGGCATTTGCACAGTACAGAAACTATGGATTGGAGCTGCACAGTATGTGACTGAGACGTTGGATGTTCCAAAGTCTTAGAAATCCGGATTTGTAAGTAGAAAAAATGTGTTCACTTTCATTAAGACGTGGGATCTGTGGCAAGGCAAGATGGTTTTCGAAGTAATGTCAGACTGCTCTTAAAACTGCTAAGTCCATGCTATAGGTGAAAATTGTATTTAACAGTAACGAAGTACCACAAACAATGTTGCTTGAATCATTAACTATGCACGCGGCTCCCAAATTCATACCGCTGCTATTACGCTGTGGCCCGTCTGCCCCACGAGTGTCCCAGGACACGGCGTCACAATGTCAGCAGTGTGTCAGTCACAGTCACAGTCACACAGTCACGCAGTCACGCAGTCACACAGTCACGCACGCACACAGTCGCACAGTCACACAGTCACACAGTCACACAGTCACGCAGTCACACAGTCACATCACACAGTCACACAGTCACGCAGGCACACAGTCACAAGTCACGCAGGCACACAGTCACACAGTCACAGTCACAGTCACACAGTCACGCAGTCACGCAGTCACGCAGTCACGCAGTCACACAGTCACAGTCACACAGTCACAGTCAGTGAGAGGTTACTGACCTGCAGATCTCGCGGTACAGCGTGTCTGGTATGGCAGTCAGGATTCCCGAGCCGTCACCGGTGTCATTATCGGAGCCAGTGGCGCCGCGGTGCACCATCCGGCACGACAGCTTTTTGGCATCCTCCAGAATCTGCCAGACGCACACATACACAGTTTACACACAGACACACGAGGGGGGACGGAGAGAGGTCGCGATGAACGAAAAGTATGGTACGTGTCTAACAGCGAAAAATAAAAGTGGACAAGTAAGTAGGAACTTGTGATCCCGTTAAGACGTGGAGCTGTCGTTCACACACGAAGTGATGTTATTTGTCTCCAATATCGATGCCTGAGCTCAGTTAGGTTTAGTATTCCCGTCTATGAAAAACAAGCCTACATTATGTTGAAATATTCAGAGCCTCGACAAGCAATTAAATTGCTTTGAATAAAGACACCACCTCTTATCATATTCATCCCCAAAGCGAACCGATTAGTCACATATGTCTTTGAGGTCTCGAACTTCAATCAACATATTGACATGTAATAGTCAGATAGCTTTATCCCCGTCACTCTGTCACTGTCAACATTATTCCAGTCGGCTCGGTTGCCGCCGGCGCCAGTATATAGGAATGTATCTGGTACTGGCTCTTTGCCAGTGCACTGTTAACTTAACATGCACTCAAAGAGCCATACCAGATTACATTGTTAACTAACAGAATGCTCTTGGATCAACAGAACCTCTCGCACACATGGAGTACCAGAGATACATTCCATATACTTGGCGGCCGGCCGGTCAACCCACGCTCGACTGGAAATAATGTGACAGTGACAGAGTAAGTGAGCTGGGCGGAGGAGTAAAGGCTATTAGGACACTGATTCTACATGTCAATATGTTGTATTTAGTGAAGTTCGAGACCTCAAAGACATATGTGACTAATCGGTTCGCTTTGGGGATGAATATGATAAGAGGAGGTGTCTTTATTCAAAGCAATTTAATTGCTTGTCGAGGCTCTGAATATTTCAACATAATGTAGGCTTGTTCGTTAACAGTGTTAACGCCTGTATCAGTGTGTCGATTCTGAATGGTCCTGATGTCGTTGATTTTGGCCTGAGCCGCTGTATCGGTGGTCAGTGTTCCACCTTGTTGGTCCTGATGCCGTCAGTGTTTCCCTTATTGGTCCTGATGCCGTCAGTGTTCCATCTTATTGGTCCTGATGCCGTCAGTGTCTCACCTTGTTGTTCCCTGATGCCCTCAGTCTTCCACCGTTGTGGTCCTAGATGCGTGTGCAGTGGTCCACCTTGTTGGTCCTGATGCCGTCGATGGAGACGATGAAGCCCACGCCACAGGCATCGCGCTCCTGGGCCGGGTCATAGAGGCCGACCGCCGCCGGGTAGTCCCAGGGCTCCCCGCTGCTCATCCCTGCTGCTTCTTCTTCTCTGATCTGCCGGAAAACAGTCTGTCAGACAGCAGAACACAACAACACAGAGTTATAACAGTCACCGCGGCCCGGATATCAGCGCAGTGTAATAACGATGGTAAGGTGTCAACTCTGTCCATATTGCACAGTTTGCTGGAATTCTTGACAAACACGCGAGGAGCGGTAATAAGCATTACTGAACGATGCTGGTACGTAGGTGTTTGTGATCGAAACGTTTTTTTTTTTTTTAATTACTACACGAGCGAAGCGAGTGCAGTAGTTTTGAAAAACGGCGAGATCACAAATATCTACATACACAGCAGAGTTCAGAAAGTCTTTTACCATATGTCCCAGTGCGGTATGCCAGGGGTGCCATAAATGCGGAAAATACCACACTCCACGCGCTAATGCTTTTTACATTGCTCGGCATATGGTAATATGACGCACCACGCTGCAGACGTCTAAAAACCGTGGAATGTTACGGGGAGTGGACGGCTCGCGCTCGTCTACGGAGTGGAATGAGTCTGTTGCTAACTCCCCATTAGCGACAGACTGCACAGAGCCGACTGTTGTAGACCGCAGATAAATGGGCTCAGTGCAATTAGGCGGAATAAGACCCAAGTGACGCTAAGCTATCTCGCCGCTCCGACCCGCAGCGGACGCAAACAGAGGCTGACAGTTGGAGCTCGGCCCATCCTGTCTACTCATTCATCACGTTCGGAGGTCTGGGATGAAAACAGATGAGGACGGTGTTCTCCATAGACTTCCACGGGACGTGACCATTTTCCTGCGCTGACCGCTGACCCCGCGAAAGCGCACGTCGAAGCTCCGGGACTTAAGACAGCAAGGGAGAGCGACCGGTCGCTAGCCGTTGATGCACCCCTAAACTAGGCGTCTCTCGGCTATAGTCAGACCGTTGGAAGTCGGATCACCGCCGTGGAATAAACATACGATAAGTATTTGACATCCAGCATTTCGACATCGACATTCAGCATCCAGCAACGCGGAATTCCTTAAATTCAGCACACGAGCGCGTGCCATCGATGACTGGTAATATTCCATCGTTTGGTAATATTCCGTCGTTTGGTAATATTCCGTTGTATGGTAATACTCCGTCACTGAGCCCTGTTGGCTGTTTGTGCTGGCATTATGTGGGTGAGCAGTGAGCACGTGCCGTCCGCTCCCGGTAACATTCCACGGCTTTTCGACGTCTCCTCTGTTGTGTTTACCCGAGGCTCCTAGCAGGCAGCCAACTCCAACTGGTTCCCCCTCCCCCTCCCCCCCCACGGGCCGAGCTAGAAGGTTCCCGTTCCGGCCTTGGCGAATGCCATGGACTCTTTGACTTCTGAACAGGGCAGAGACTGGTCTAAGGAAATTTGACTGGGGGGGGGGGCTGACTTGAACCTCAATACCTACATAAAATTGATTTGTCATTGAACGGGGTCTCAGCCCAGGGGCGTAGGAACTCATTTGAAGTTGGGGGCGGGGGGGCAAAATGCATTTTGAAGTCGATTCTTTCCATGCAACGTCCATAGGCGTAATGTTAAAATCCGAAAATGTTGGGCAAGGTGCTATCCCCTGCCCATAGGCTCCTACGCCTATGTCTCAGGGCCAACGCAATCAGGGGAGGGCAAATACTGCCCCTTGTTTTTATCTTTGGAACCAATGGTCGCAGCGAGATGCGCAAGGCGGCATCGGAAAGCTATTAATGAAACGCATATAAGACATATATTACATTTTCAAATAAAGGTCACATGTCAGGTCAATGTCAGGTCAAAGGTCGAAATTGAGTCATTTCAAATGTGTTGGCTATACCTACTTTCCATCCAAAGCATTTGATTGCGACTACGAATACTCATTGTGACTACGAACACTCAAAGTGCACTGCTTACAGTGGTATAATACACATTTTGCACGAGCTAAATGGGGTTGGGAACAGGTAGTGGGTTTTCAAACCTAAAAAAATCAGCGTATTTTTCTCGATTTTTCAATATACTTCTTACATAGCGCCGATGTCATTGTACCTCCTCCATATATTTTGAATGGGCATGGACGTCGAAAGCGGGGGAACGGTGGGACGCGTCCCTCTCCCCCCCCCCACCCCCCACCAGGGGCACGTGTCCCCCAAACAACATTTTTTTATTTTAAATTCAGTATTACGTTTATGAGCGTTGCATGGAATGAATCGACTTAAAGTGCCTCCGCCCCCCCCCCTCAACGTTCGGAGGTGGCGACGCCCCCTGTATATAAGGTTCAGGGACTGCTTTTTACCACTCATTCGTTCCCCGAATAACTCTGCACTGTCTACCCACAAGATTGCACCAGGTATGTGACGAAACGTTCACCTCGCTCAAGTACCATGCCAGCAGACGGGACGCCAGCTTTACCGTTAAAACAACTACCTAGCCGCGGCTGCCGCGCTGTGCCTTACGACATTGATAAACAACCTCGGCATCTGGGCTCCCGACATGTGAGCAGAATGGAGCTCGACAGACCCGTTACACAATCCCATTCAATCGTAATGAAATGGAGCAAGGGATAGCAGAAAATTAAACATTCATATCGAGAACAGCTTCGTGAAGGTCGACGAAAGGGATAGAAGGGGACAGGGGCGCTGGCACTTTCCGAAAGTTGTGGGGGGAGGCATACCTACTGAAGTCGATTATTTCCATGCAACGCCCATAGGCATTATGTTAAAATCTGAAAATGTTGAGGGGCTGCTGCCACCCCCTGCCCCCGGTTCCTGTGTCCTTGAAAGGGGATGGTTTGTTTTGTTTATTGGGGCTTTAGGGCGCGTCGACTGCTAAGGTCACTTTGTGCCCATTGGAAGGGGATGGGAAGTTAAACCAGGAATAAGAGAATAACATTTTCTTACTAACCTACTTCGAATAATTAAACGTTCACAACGACGTCGGAGAAAGGCTCGCTCAAGTTTGACTGCACGAAGGGCTTGCTGAAATTTGACTGCACAAACACCCGCTATTTAGTCGAGCAGTGAGAACTGGAGTGAATTACGTTACGGTGTAACTCGGTTGCCCCTATCAGCTGTACGTTGTCCGCGATACCGGCCACGCTAACGAGGCGCCACGCCCAGCATTGACCAGTTTACCATAACGGACGAGCTGGAATACGAGGGACGGATACCCCGACGCGACGGTGCCATAAGCAAGGACGCGACGGTGCCATAAGCAAGCAGGGAACCGGGGGGGCGGCGGGGGGGGCAGCCGCCCTCAACATTTTCAGACTTTTACATTACGCCTAGACGTTGAAAAGGAAAGAATCTATATTTCAAAATACCTTCGCCCCCCCCCCAACTTTCGGAAGTTCCGGACGCCCCTGCTCATAAAAGGATGTTGGATAATGCAACCGCGGCGGCAATCACGATTTTTGAAAAGGGCGCGACAAGCGAAATTCAATATATAATTTGTAGGCGGAAATACCATGAACCTTTCCATCGAAGATATTAAAAATCCAAAGCTATCAAAATTAAGTTATTATTTCGTAATATTTCGGCCACAGGCCTTTATCAAACAGTAAACAAAATTCGAGGAAAAGGTCATGGTATTCCGTCTATTAATTTTGAAAACTATGTTCCTCGCACAAGCACTAAGCTCTATAATTTGTAGGAGTTTACAACATGCAAAGCAATGGAGGTTTATAATTTTGCTGAGATGCTTTCCTTGAGAGTACACCAAATGAAGAGGATGTAAAAAATGTGAAAGTCTCAATTACTTTCAAATAATTGTATTCCATTAGCGAGAGAGCATCCCTTCATGTTCTCGGGACTCGCATTATAGCTCACATTATAGCTCGCATTATAGCACGCTCACTGTTGTTACTCAAATGCCAAGACTCATTGGACACTTATCTTTTGGGCATTCGCGACCCAAATGTCATCCTTTGTTAATGTGACTTTAGCCATGATATATAACGCAAAAATATGTATAGGCAAAGAACTTCGGCCTATAATCTTTAGTCTTTCCCGAAGGGCAAGGACAGCTAAAAGCTATTAAAAGAGATCTCGGCTAAAAGCGGCACCCTTGTCACCATCCATCTTGCATTACGTTATCATTACATCACAACTTGCCGTTGGGTTTCTGCAAAGCCGTGTCGCTGCAAACGTCTACTGCAAGGCGGAGCAAAGTGCATTGGAGTCGCCCGGTCGGAACAAGATATCCGCCAAGTTTACAGGATGAGTTGTCTGCCTGTCTGCCACAGATGTCTGCCACAGACGGAAACGACTCATGTTGGCGGATTATATATGGCGATCGACAAGATTCCACAGAAACGTCCACTACCAATTTGCAAATGTTGGGCTGCATTTGAAAAGCCTGTGGGCAGCTCAACTGAACTAAAGCAAGTGTTAAAATGTTATATTTGTGGTAATAAATTATGTTTGTTTATATAGGAAACGGGTGCGATTGATAAATGAGTAGATCATAATTTTAACTAGTAGCACTAGCATACAAACCAGTTAAATGATGATCAACAAAATGAGGAACAAAGTTATGTTACGCAAACTTAGGCCGGGATAAGGAATAGAAGCTGAAGTTTTTTGTTTTATTCTACATTTGTGATCCCACAAGTATCTGAAGGACCGTCATATTACTGCGTCTGAAGTGTACTACGCTGTATACATATTTCCTCGAAACACCTAACCCTGGTTATGTGTAATCTTATAACAGTAATATGATATGATATGATATCATATGTGAATATGATATGATATAATATGAATATGAATACGAGTGCACGAGCCATGGCTAGAAGTGCTAACCTCATCACCTAGACAACGCTGAACGCACCAATATCAAGATAACTATCTCGCCCGTCTAAACCACACCAGCTGCGCCTGTGATAAACCGTCCTTTGTTGTAACAGCAATCACGCTGCTATCATACCAGGCGCCAGGATCACGTCTCGAACGTACCCTTCCCCGAGCGGCGCCGGCCGGGGCAGTGTGAATCACTCATGTTCACATCCTCATAGCAACTGCACCGCCCACGGTTCGCCAGTGCAGTGTACGGAGCGGCACCTCGGTCTGGCATTGTTGGCACGGACGGACGGCGCCGGCACAGCTGTTGGAGTCGCTTCGCGGGGGGATCGTTCGACGGACCCTGCCCAGACACCACCGTCTGTCCCGACTACGAGCGAGCGCATCCAACGATCGATAGTATGTACAGCCGGCGTTTAGGTGACCTCCAGCCGACCTGGCCATACACATTACACATCGCCAGTAGACATCCAGAAATAGACAAAGAAAGTGCACGTTGTGTTTACTACAGGAGGCTCCTCCCTCGCCTCTCTCTTGCCCTCCTCCTCGCTTCTCTCCCGAAATGCCGCGGCGCCGGACACCACGATCACGTGACGGGGCGGTGAAGAGCACGCTGCGATCACGTGATGCGCGCCGGCAGACCCCGCGGCTTCTCCAGCTGGACTGGTGTGGGGCGGGTTGTTATTGAGTTCAGTGGGCCGAGAGATTGCCGCGCGCGCGGACCCGGGGGGGGGGGGAGGGGAGGGGGGGGGTGCCGAGGAGACGGACAGTATATATAAAGGTACCCTGGTACGGACTATGAGAGGGGCCGCGGTACTACCGGTTATAGGGCCTTGGTGCTACCGGTCGCGGTGAGGAGTGGCGGTTGCCTGTCCCCCGTCTCTCAGGCCAGCCGTGGTCCACCCACGTCAAGCGCCGAAACTCAAAGAGCTATTATGAAACGCAGGGCACTATATGCCGAAACTCAGGACACTACGTCATAAGTCGGGAGCCTGTGCCGGAACCCAGGGCATTATGCTGGGACCGTCTGCCGTGGGCCCGACCGACGCCGTACCCTATCGTGCGCACTGATGCGTGTGTGGACTGTGGTGTACACATGCTGTGGTGCCTATTTCACGACCGTCAGCAGACCTTGATCGATCGGCCGCAGGCCGCGTAATACGACTCGCCACGCTATGTTATACGAGTCTGCAGGGCTGTCGTTAAACGGCGGGCCGGCCACGGCTGCTCATTGTCAGGGCAACAGGCTCACGCCAGTGGGACAGTGGACAGCCACGGCGGTAGTGAACAGTGATCAATGAGGGTCGTGTTACAGTACACTTATTGTAACATCCATAAGAGGACGATTGTTTGAAACATATAAATAAATTATAAATAATATATGTATATAACGCACTTATATATCTTAACTTTGAAGATTTCCTTGGAATAATTCATGTTTACCACAAGAAATCAACAAGTTGAGCAACAAAGTTTCCGCCCGTTTTTCTCCTAGTTCTGTTTGTTTTCTCGAGCACTAGATCTTCAGCCCCGATGCCAATTACGCGCGTGTCGCAACTGTTGTCAGCCGGAGCGAAGCGTCTGGCTCGTCCCACCAGCTGTGACACTGGTGACAGCTCTGTCTGGCTCGTCCCACCAGCTGTGACACTGGTGACAGCTCTGTCTGGCTCGTCCCACCAGCTGTGACACTGGTGACAGCTCTGTCAACGACCTCTCCGAGTCCGACAACAACAGCACGAGAGGTCCACACTCCACACACAGCAATGCGACAATTATAGCACGAGAGGTCCACACACAGCAATGGAGGCGTGATGGTTCGCAGGATACACTCCAATCGAGGTGTGATGGCTCGCGGCATTTCAGATCGACATTCGTCCCTCAAACGGGTCTTTGTTTTTCGGCTCGTCGCGGCTAACAGCTTAAATCGTGGATGGACGTAAGACGCGCTCAAATCTATATTTCTGATCTTATGGCGGGAGCCTCACGCGTCAAACTGCAGGGCACTTATATGCCTAATTGTTTTTTTGCTGGAAAGTAAAAACGTCGGACGTTGTTCGGGAATTGCTGAGAGATAAAAAAAAATGGAGCTGGAGTAAAATT
>VOPJ01000431.1:0-26507 GCA_014673585.1 Semibalanus balanoides
AGCAGCAACAACAGCAGCAGATTCAGCAGCAGCAGCAGCAGCAGCAGCAGATGCAGCTTCAGTTGCAGGCGGGAGTCGGAGCCGGCGCCCAGGTAGGTTCCAGGCTGGGACTGGTGGGGGTTTTGGTGGGACGGGGAGGTTTGCTTTGTGGGTGCCCAGGCGTTGCTGGAGGATTTTAGGTGTATTTGTATTTGGGTATGTTTTGGGAGAGTTACCTTATGCTTTGCAGGAATGCTTTGGATGATTCTGGGAGCGATTTTTTAGGGTTTCGAGAGTGTTTGGGAGAGTTTGATGGTTTCTGCCAAAGGGAGAGGATTGGGATGACGGAATCTGTACTAACGTGGCTGGCACAAGTGAGAATCGTGCCTGTTGATGCGGAGAAGTAAAATTATATAAGCTAAACATCTGGGGGACTATAAGTTTAACCATTTAGTGAAACGCCGATCCGTTTGTTAAACTGTATCGATGAATGAACAGCCCCTGAGCCAACCCATCATTTGGTCCGTGCATCCATTAACCCAACCTAGACACTAGACAATAGCCATATTGTTTTGCTGTGTATGTATTCCCTTGTTACCCACCGCCACAGTGTGTCCAAATTTACAGATCTAAGGGGAATGCAGGATGCCAGAATTGCTTGTTTGATCACATATCTTGAGATGTATGAGGTGTCCGGGTCTAAAAACACGACAATTATGCTATAATTTGCATGTGTTATAGCTAGACACCCCGCATTTCATGACATCTCATCTGGGAACACTGCATAATTTTGGCATCCTTCCCCCTAACTCTCTGGATTTGGCCACACTGCACCGCCACCTACCCCCCACCACCTATCCACCCACGGCCACCTACCCCTCGCCCCCTACCCCCACCCACCGTCACCTACGGCGGCACCAGTCACAGCGTCCCTGCCCTCGCCTGCCGCAGGTGGTGGCGCCTCACGGGATGCTGCCGGGTGTCGACTCTCCGCTCGAGTGTCTCCCTCAGCCGCTCTCTGCCGCCACCGCTGCAGACATGGCCGCCGCACACTGCCCAACCAGCGCCGGACTCATGGTGAGGGTTCGAATCCCGGGGAGGACTACAACTTTTGGCAGGGATGGGGTCCTAAGGCTGCCGCTGTGTGACTTGGTGTTGGAGGGAGGGTTGTGAGGGTGACGGAGACGGGTTTTGTCACGTCAGATCTCGAGTGTGTGGGCTGGTGTTTTACCCGACGCAATTGGTTGTTTGTGTCCTGGCTAACGCTTACTGGTTATTGCACAAACATAATGTTCGTGATTTATTTCATGACACGTTCGCGGAGAGCATACGAACCTGTATGTGTTGTGCATAGTTACCGTTTTATGGTGCAGAAACGCCCCTATGGTTCGTCTATTTATGGAGCCCAAACACAAGCATGTATGGGTTGTTTTACCTCTAATGACAATCGCTGTTGTGGAGCTGTATTGCTTGAGCAGTTTATTTCAGTTGTTTTGCCAAGTATCACAGTACTAATGCTGCTAGTGACGAATCCTGTTACCGGCGCAGATATTAGCCCTCGCTACCGTCGCCGGGTTTTCCCCCCTACGTGTCCAACCATTCCCCACCTACCGGTCGCCACCCTAACCCCCACCTCCCCTCTACCCACCAGGTGGCAGCGCCGGCGCGCACCCTGACCGACATGTACCGTCCTGGCGCGGCCGGCGGCGGCGGCGGCGGCGTGCCCGGCCCGGACCAGCAGGAGCTGACGGCAGAGCAGGCGGCCGACTGGTCCCGAGGCTACCTCCAGGGCACCCTCCACGGGATGAACCTCGGCCTGTGCCAGCCGCAGCCGCTCAGTCCCATGGCGTACGGTGGCGCGCCGCCCCCGCCCGCGCCCGCCTACCCGGGCGGCGTGCCGCCGGCGGGAGCCGTGGTGGCGGCGGTCGGAGGCGTGGCGCCCTATCCGGGCCCGGTGGCGTCCGACCAGCTCAACTCGGAGACGGAGAGTAATCACGATACGGCGCTGACGCTGGCGTGCGCCGGCGGTCACGAGGAGCTGGTGCAGCTGCTGATTAAACGCGGCGCCCAGATCGGTGAGTCAGGGAGGAGATAGAGAGGGGAGGGGGAGAGGTGGGAGAAAGGAGGGAAGGGAGAAGGGGTAGAGGTGCATATGATCGGGGAGAGGGAAAGATGAGAGAGGAAGATCGGTGATGTGGATTGAGTGTGAATGGTCGTGATGATGAAGTGTGAGTGTAAGATAAATGACTGAGGATGAATATGAGGTTGTGAGGAAGACGTGGGTGTGAATGGGAGCGAGGGAGGGAGCAAGACGTGATGGCGTAGGGAAATATAAGGGGTTTGGCAGCTGATGAGAAGTTTAAGATTCGGCAGCCGAGGCGGGCTTTGGGCCAGTCGGGACCGAGTGTACTAACCTCGCTGCAAATAGCACATGTATATGAGAGCAACCCACACTCCCATCTAACAAATTCCAGCGTAAGGTGTCTGTAAAACCTGACCTGACCTGACCCTGACCTGCCCTGACCTGACCTGACCGTCCTGCCCACAGAGCACCGTGACAAGAAGGGGTTCACCCCGCTGATCCTGGCGGCTACGGCCGGCCACGCAGGGGTCGTGGAGATCCTGCTGGGGAGCAAGGCCGACATCGAGGCTCAGTCTGAGCGCACCAAGGACACGCCGCTCTCGCTGGCCTGCTCAGGAGGACGCTATGAGGTGGTGGAGATCCTCCTCAGGCAGTAAGTGGGGCGGAAATTGTCGGACGGTAGTCAGACTCGGAGCCAGACGGTAGATAAACACGCTGTGTTTGGTGCTGAGAGGGTGTTCGAATATCCCTGTGGTGTTTTGCTTTATATCGGCGGAGGCTTATCGTGGCTGATGGAGGAAGATAGAGCGGCAGTGAGATTGGTTTTATGTTGTGGATGTGGTTAGCCAAATAATTGTCGTGGGGTCAAACTGACCCCAGTAGTCGTCGCGCCCTAGCTGAACCCCAATCAGCAAACAAGCACAAATTGACATCAGTACTCGTCCCGCCGTAAAACCCCAATCCACAAGTAACCACATCGCCACTGTCAGGCTGGTCCTGAATCGAACCGTTAAGCGCTACCCACCCCTCTTTCTCAGCTCTACATGTCCGGCGGCACCTTCTGACCCCCCCCTTCCTGCCCTCGTCCACAGAGGCGCCAACAAGGAGCACCGTAACGTGTCGGACTACACGCCGCTGTCTGATGGCTGGCCGTCCATGAACGGACTACACGGCCGCATCGTCAAGGTTAGCTGCTGCAGCACGAGCGCCGAGGGGTCAGGAGCCGGTACCGAGGGCAGCAAGCTGGGCATCTCGCCGCTGATGCTGGCCGCCATGAACGGACACACGGCCGCCGTCAGGTTTGTGGAGAGACGGGAGGCAGGGGAGGGTTGATGGTTGAGGGTAAAGGGGTGGAAATGAAGGAGGAAAAGAGAGGTCTGGAGGACGTGTGATTCATGATGACGGATTCAATACAGATGCAGTACAGATCATGACAGAGTGCAATATATAAGGTACCTAATATAACTGATCTGCGTACTCCATGAGGAGACGAGCCACACTGCCTTTCAAGTTGCAGCGCGCCTAGACCACAATGAGCAGTTCACCATTTCTCCATCTCTCTGACCGATGTATTGGACGCTACTCACGATCTCTGAAGGGCCCTGCGTCACGTCTTCACGCGTCACCCTGCGTCACGCGTCACCTTTCGTCACGTCTTCACAGGCTGCTGCTGGAGATGGGCAGCGACATCAACGCCCAGATCGAGACGAACCGCAACACGGCGCTGACGCTGGCCTGCTTCCAAGGCCGCCACGAGGTGGTGCAGCTACTGGTGGACCGGCGGGCCTACGTCGAACACCGCGCCAAGGTGAGGGCGCGGGGACAGAAGAGCAGGGATCAGGACGTGGAGTCATACTGCTGGTGATATGGGCTTGCGGGCGCTATAACTATCGATGTTAATTGTCCAATGTGACGTACTTGGTTCCGAGTATAGCGACGGGGTAAGGGAGTTGGGAGGATATCGAGAGTTCAGGATCCGAATGGAGACCTGCGAGTGGCCACAGTTATAGGTAATGCACCAGTGAATCATCGGTTTGATTGGACACATAGTTACTGAGTTAGCGAACCATATGATTGTCTAACGGAGTTAGAGAGCAATATGTCTAACGGAGTTAGAGCAATATGTCTAACGGAGTTAGAGAGTTACTAGACTTTAACACCATTTTTAACCGTGTTAACTAGACTCGGAAAGTCGGTCTTCCCCAGTCTTCCTGCTCCCCTCTACAACCAGACACGTCCGCCATCAGTCTGCAGCTTCTGACCCCGTCCTCCACCTCACAGACGGGCCTGACACCGCTGATGGAGGCTGCCTCGGGCGGCTATGTGGAGGTGGGCCGCGTGCTGCTCGACAAGTACGCCGACGTGAACGCCGCGCCCGTGCCGAGCAGTCGAGACACGGCACTCACTATCGCCGCCGACAAGGGCCACTACAAGTTCGTCGAGCTGCTCGTCCAGCGGTGAGTGCTCTCCACGGGTTGATAGGGGGGGGGGGGTAAAGTGGATGGTTTGGTGCTGGCAATGGGCTGGGAATGTTTGTGGCGTAGAATGTTTCGGCGTGACAAGGGACACTACAAGTTCGTGGAGCTGCTCGTACAGCGGTGAGTGCTCTCCAGGGGTTGATAGGAGGGGCGCCAGGTGACCTTCGTTGTCGGAGCGCTCTAAAACCCTAATCATCATCATCATCATCAGGGGGATAGAATAACCAAGGAGTTGCTGTGCCCTAAAACCCCAATCGACAAACAAAGAAAGATGGGTTGATAGGCCGGGAGGGGTAAAGTGGATGGTTAGGTGCTGGCAGTGCACGGTGCCCCAAAAGACGGTTAATAACTTTTGAAAATACCCACCGCCAAATTTGATACGGTTTAGACCAGAATTGCATGAAGAGACCGGACGCTGTGCTCCTTCGAAATCGAGAAAATGACACTTTTTTGAGTTTATATCGCCTTTTTATATATATTTTAGTGATTTTTGATAAACATTTTTGTAAGGTTATAGCTCATAAACGAAAAAAATATGAATGCAAATTAAGTTGTATAGTAATGAACTTCTTGTTCAACTTATCTATCAAATGATACCAAAGTTAATACATATACTTGTTAAAACATGAATGTTAAAACGGCTTAACAACTGGGTAATAACTTGCGTTCAAGGCACCGTAGCGTCATGTTCGCTCGACCACGCGGTAGCATTAGCAGGCACGTAGCCAGGATTTCTCTGGGGGGCGGCGCCTCAAAGGGTTTACAGGCGCGTAGCCAGGATTTTCGCCCAGGGGGGGGTAGCGGGCGCCCTCGAGAGGGCATTCCCGAGCGTTAAAAGGGCACGGTAGAAGGATGAAAAGGTCTGCTTTCCGTCTGGTGAAGAGGGCCAATTTTAAAAATGCTCATGGCCCTTCTGACCCCCAGGGCCCTCTCTGTCTGGTCAGGGAGCCCTACTGACCTGCACAGGGGCCTTTAAACTCTCGGGGTCCTCTCGCGGCTGGATAGGGTAGGGCCTTCGCGGCCTTCTCAAAGGGCCCAGTTCGCCCTGGTAAGGAATGACGGCTGGCGCTTTTTCGCCCTACCAACATGCTCAGGGGCCTCTTACTGACCCCATCAAGGGGTCCTTCCTTCTTCCCGAGGGACCCTATGGGCGCAAATAACCAAGCAGTTTGTTGCGCCTAAAAACCCCAATCAACAACAAACAAACAGGGACCCCTCAGACCTGCCATCGTAGGGGCCCTACGACCTGTTCCAGGAGCCTCTGTGCTGGCTATGGGCCCATTCGACGTGTTCAGGGGGCCCTCTGACCCGCTCAGAGGCCCTTTCGACCTCTTCCAAGGGGCCTCCGACGTTCCAGGGACCTACGAACTTTCCAGGGGCTCTCTGTGCTGACTAGGGGGCCATTCGACGTGTTCAGGGGGCCCTTGGACCCGCTCAAGGGCCGCTTCGTTCAGCTTGTCCAGGGGCCCCTCCTGACATGCACAGGGCTCTTCGCGAACGTCAAGGGCCCTTTCATCTTTTTAGAGAGGGCCTGGTCGGCGCTAAAGAACTCTGGAGTGCTCTAAATAACTCTTCAGAGGTCAGGCTTCGCTTGGTCTTCTACCGATGATACCGAGCTTCGCGCGGTCTCGTCGGTCCTTTTCGGCGCGCTGGCGCGCCGAAAGTGCCACGGGCTCCAGGGAGGAGGGGAGTGGCGCCTCCCGTCCCTTGGCTACGTGCCTGACAAAGGGCCTCTTTTGGTCCACTGAGGCACCTGTTTCGGGTAGGGCCCACTAAAGACGGGGACATTTGGGCTGAATCGTCATTTTTGTCGACCAGTGGTCTTAACTTATGGCTCATGCACTTATCCGGTCTAGGGATGTAGGAACGTCATGAGAGTGTGTGTGTGTGTGGGCGGGGGGCAATCATGGATCCTTCCCTGTTTCTTACGCCTATGTACGGCAGTCTAGCATGCGCGCGTGAGCATTGGCCTGACTTCAATACCGTTATTGAGTCGTGATGGACTAGTTCGGTCACCAATATCATGCCTAAAACTATTCCAGTACCCAAAATTTGTCGATTTGGATGGGAACGACATCGAAATGTGAATAGTTCCACTCTTAACTCCATTTAAGGAGTGAATTTGCAAAATTTTCAAAGTCCGTGAAATTTAGATTAATTCACATAATATTGACTAACAATTATATGATTTGGCGAAAAACAACTGTTTTTCATATTCGATACAGAATAGGTATTTTAGCAATTTGTACATAAATGTTCCCTTTTCATGGTCTTGTATTTTGCTCGAATTCTGACAGAGAAGAAAATTTTAATTTTAGGTTACTGTCCTATATCTATGCTATTATATATGTGTACGGTATGTAATGGGTACCGCGCGTTGTCCGAGCGAACATTTGCGCCAGGCGCCGTCAATCGCAGTTATTACCTATAAGTCTTTCAAGCCGTGTATCATGCATGTTTCAACAATTATAAGCATAACTTTTGAATCATCTGAAAGATAATTAAACAAGCATTCAAAATATGCAACGTTTGCTTGAATTCGAAACTTTTTTTTCGTTATATAGGGCTATAATCTTGCAAAATGTTATATTCAAATACGTTAATTGATATAAAAAGGGGTATAACTGCAAAAAAGTGCCATTTTTCCCAGAATTTCGAGAAGCACACCATCGATTCCGCATGCAATTCTGATCTAGAATCGTACAAATTTGGCGGTGGGTATTTTCAAAGTTATTACCGCTCCTTTCGGGGCAATCCGTGAGTGGGCTGGAAAGGCAGAGGGCGGACAAACTACGATGTACTTGCTTTTAGGAGAAGTCTATCTCCGATGATGGTACTGTAATTGGACGATGTTATCATGTTACACACCTAGCTCGTGTGGATTCCGCTCTGTCTGTCTGTCTGTCTGACTGTTCTGACGGTGTGCGCGTGTCGGTTCTGCAGGGGCGCGCAAGCCGAGGTGCGGAACAAGAAAGGCAACACGCCACTCTGGCTCGCAGCCAACGGAGGCCACCTGGACGTGGTGCAGCTGCTGTACACGGCCAACGCCAACATCGACGCCCAGGACAACAGGAAGGTGAGATACGAAGGCTGTGGATAGACAGAGGGAGCCCAGGACACCAGCTACAGGAAGGCGATATAATAATGACGAATGTAGACTTCTATTGTTTGTAGGAGGGCTCCTAATGCTATATTGCCATGTGACCTTCGTAGTTGTTGGAGCGTCCTAAAACCCCAATTATCATCAATGCTATATTGCCACAGTGAATGGCAGTGATATGCGGGATTTGAGAGACCACGTGGCGTGACAGACACGGTGTTCTTGAGCCTCATGTTCTGATCTATTGTCCAGTCGAGTGAAGAGAACTCGTATCCGATGCGTGCCCAGTGTGTGTGGGGCAGTCAACTGCAAACTGAGGCGACAGATGAGACTACGCTGTTTTAAAAGAGCATTCCAATCGCTTATACCCCGCATTAAAGCCAGCGAGTATAACGTCAAACAAGCTCCGCCTTCCGTTGTATTGTTAGATGTGCGTAATTAGTGTTGATGTTCACCATGTTGACCATCATGTTAACCCCGTGTGCGCGTGTCCCGGTGCGTGGTGCTGCTGTAGCTCAACACCGGCAGGTGTCACGTCTGACGGCTCCGCATCGTGCTGTATAACTGAACTTGTGTTTGGCCGTGTCTCCGACAGGTGTCGTGCCTGATGGCGGCCTACCGGCGCGGCCACGTGAAGGTGGTCAAGTGGATGGTGAAGCACGTCACGCAGTTCCCCTCGGACACGGAGCTGATGCGCTACCTCCAGATGGTCAGCGACAAGGTGAGAGGGGACGCTCGGACAGCGGAGGGGGGGGGGGCGAGGAAATGGGGAGTGTGGTGTGTTGTGGGGGGGGGGGGTAGATAGACACCGGACAGCGGAGGGCGACGGCGGGACAGCGGGGGGCGAGGGAAATGCCCGGGGGAGGTTGTGGTAGATAGACAACAGAATCGAGAGTGTTGGCGATAGCAGTCCGAGACGGAAGCGGCTTTTTATGGTGACTAGTGACAGTGGCTGTGTCAGGAGGTGATTTGCGTGGTTGTAGTAATTGTGTGAACACTAATTAGATAATCCGCACAAATGGATGATACTCTTCGGGTTTCTAGTACGTAGAGCGAGGCGTTTGTTGACTGATTCTGTGCGCCGTAATAGCCATGGGTCCACCGTGTTTGGCCTTTATAATACGTCCCTGATTCCGATTCAGATGTCAGCTCCCCGCGACAGGAAGGAGCTGCAGATATTTTGTTGGGTCTGCTTGGACCTCTCCCCCGTTATTCCTGTGTGGAGAGCCTCCATTGGAGATTCTGACCCCTCGTCTCCATCCTCTTCTCCCCCCTCCCGCGTCAGGAGCTGGTGAAGAAGTGCCAGGCCTGTGTGGAGATCATCCGCGTGGCCAAGGAGCGGCAGGCGGCCGAGGCGAACCGCAACGCCACCTCCCTGCTCGAGGAGCTGGCGCAGGAGGACGCCATCCAGAAGCAGCGCCAGTGTCTGGCCGCCAAGAAGCGGGACAAGAAGAAGAAGAAGCGCCAGTCGCGACAACAGAAGGATGAGGATGACAGCGGGGATGAAGGTACGGGCTGCGGGGGTTGGTGGGGAATTATGGACGGAGTGTGATCTGGACTGTCCGTGTGTTTAAGCCCCAATGGCGTTGGACGAACTGGTTTTGCTCCTGTTGCGTGTGTTCCGTTGGTAGTTGGAAAGGGGAAGTTTCTGGGTGAGAGCGGATCTTTGTAGTTGTTATATTTTACCATTCACGGTGAATTTCCACTGCTGGTGT
Source organism: Semibalanus balanoides (assembly GCA_014673585.1). Taxonomy (NCBI): domain Eukaryota; kingdom Metazoa; phylum Arthropoda; class Thecostraca; order Balanomorpha; family Balanidae; genus Semibalanus; species Semibalanus balanoides. The sequence continues at coordinate 9,355 of VOPJ01000431.1, forward strand.
TACTGTTTGTTTGGAGGTCCCTCGTATTACTTTTCCTATTTCACCGACCTGCGTAACACAACGGTATCTGAGTTCGAATACAAATAGATGGACTTCCCGTGAGACCATGAGTGTATACATTGCCGACAAATTGGTGAATTTACTAATTGTTGGACCCACTTGATTCGACAATTTTGACAATATTTCACAATTTGAAAAAATGGCCCACTGTGTACGTCGACAAATTAATAAAACCTTGATGTCTGACTGGCTGTCCTCGATCTGACCTCTCGATGTCCGACTGTCTGTCCTCGATCTGACCTCTCGATGTTCTGACTCGCTGCGTGCCTCGTCACAGAGGAGCTGGCGCTGGGTGACGGCGCCGACGGCGCGCCGGTGCCGGCCGAGGCAGAGGAGCGGGAGACGCCTCCTCCGCCCCCGGCACCTGTGGCTGCGCCACGCGCCGGCCCCGCCGGCCGCTCCAGTCCCGAGAGAGACAGCGGCTTCGACGCCACCAGCCAGTCGTCCACCTCGTCAGGTGAGGCGGCAGGGAGTCCCTCGTGACAAGGAGTCCCTCGCCAGGTGACGCGGCGGGGAATCTCTCGTCTGGTGAAACAATCGCCGTCTGGTAATCGCACATCGGTCGAGGCGCGAGGAGGTTCAGGTCATCTCGCGCGTGAGACACATGATCTTATTTTCTGAGTCCAGTAACGACCCTGGTTGCAAAATTCACTACTTGTATCAGTCTGTTAACGTTAGCAGCCGAACCATTCCCATAACGAAGATACAGTGTCATGGCTACAATTATCGTGTGATAGTTTGATCCACTTAACTGTTCCTCTGATTCGTTAATGGTTTAGCGTAATGCATTTCTTACGCCGGCTTGCAGGTGGTAGTATTTTTTATCTGCCTGCACTGCAGCAGCTGCCGTGTCTGATCTGTGTCTGACCCGTGTTTGTGTGCGTGTCTGTGGCAGCCGGTGACGGTCTGGTGCGAGTGGGCGAGTGCGCCGCCGCCGCCGGCTCCGCTCCCGCCCCCATCCCGGCCGCAGCCGCCGCCAACGGGCCCACAAACGGCAAACGAGCCAAACGCGACGAGAAACGCCGACAGAAGCTGCTCGACGCCCAGCGCGAAAGGGGGGAGTTGAACAAACGGTAGGGCACGTGGCCACCGGCGGAAAGTTGGAAAGCTGAGGCGAATGTTGGCGGTGGCATTTTGTGTTTGGCGCTGGGTTTGTTGTGTGGAAATGTGGCGTTGTTGAGTGATAATTGATTTTTGTTCTGAGTAATTTTGTAATTCCATTATATGTGAAAGTGTGTTAGATCAAGGTAATTGACATTCCTTATTTGGTTTGGTTAAGTATCTCGTTCTGCTTCTCACACGCTGTGATTACCTGTCGAACATTCTGCGTTTCTATTTTACCTTTGATTTAAATAGTTTGTCCGTACTAAGACAACTTTGGCTCATCTCTAATCCTCTCCTGCAGTACCCGTCTGACACCCCTCCTGCACCCGTCTGACACCCTTATCGCACCCTCTTGGTCCCACAGGCAACAGGAAGTGACTATGAACGACACGGACCGCACCCCGCCCACGGTGGCCATCTCACCTCAACCGGCCTCCGTGGTCGAGCCGCCCGCCAATGCCCAGCTGGCCGCGGTCACCTCCAAGAGCCGCCGGAAGGACAAGCAGAAGAGGCTGCTGGAGGAGAGGGAGAGGATGGCAGGCGCTGGAGCTGTTTCGAGTAATGCGGCTGCGTCGCCGGCCGCGCCGGTGATGCCGATGGCCAGGCCTGGCAAGAAGGACAGGACGTGAGTTGGATGGGAGATGAGAGGAAGGGGTGGAGATGGGTTGGAAAACGGTTAAGGAAGAGCCAAGAAAGAACATCTTGGTGTGAATACCTGACAGTGCTGGATCGGATCCTTTTGCTTTTACTCTTGTTTCGAATTATTTGTGTGCTTTTGAAGTTACTTGATATTTTATGTTAGATTTCTTATAAATGATAGGAATAGTTTTGCTATTGGTTGTGAAACATTTAAGCTGTAAATCGCGAGAATGTTGTGGCATTTATGTTATCCCACCAGTGTACCAGCCATGCAATTATACTGCTGTAATTCATTGAAGGATCCCAGTACATGTCCATTGCTAACATATTTCATGCATACATAGCCAGTGCATACAGTGAAAGGTTGCCAGGGCTTAATCTGTCCATTTGCTAGCCCTGAGACAAATTCAGAGTGTCATGAGCCATGTGAAGTGCCTACTCTCTCGGCTGCTTTCGAGACTTGAGTTACTGTCATCTGTACTGACCTCTGCGCTGTGTGTGTATGTGTATTTTCTCAGCAGTGACGCCGGGGATAAACATGCTGATGATAAGGATCTGTACTGACCTCTGCGCTGTGTGTGTTCTCTGCAGCAGTGACGTCGTGGACGGCTACGTGGAGGAGCGGCGTCAGATCCCCGGGCTGCCGGCGCGCAGTGCCGCCGTCCTGCCCGTCGGCCTCAGGTCGCCAGGATACGCGGCAGCCGTCGCCGCCGCCGCCAGCCCCAAGAAGAAGGGCAGGGAGGAGGGCTGGCGCGAGGTCACCACTCGCAGGTCAGTGCAGAGGCGATCCCAGGGTCCCAGGGAAGAGGGTGTGGGCAGGTGGAGCCCGGGTGGACCTCAGGGCAGAGGGTGTGGGCAGTTGGCGCCCGGGTGGAGGGTGGTTTTGGGGAGGTAGAGAGGCCTGAGTTGACCCTCTCTTAAAGAGTTGTTGAAGACTAGAGGGGTAGGGATGTGGAAGGTTGCATTGCTGTTCCTGGCTGTGTATGTGGATTACCTGATATGGCCTTCAGACCGCTGAATGGAGCTGTGCAATAACGAGGCTCTGTTAATCGATCATGTTTGATCGTTTGTAATAAATCCGCCATGGGTATTGTGACTTAATGACACATTGTGAGGCCTGCTGTCACCAATTCCTTTGTCAGAATATTCTGCCTTGACATAAATAAATGGTTTTCGTGCCTCCGACTTTCGGATGTTAGGGGCTTAGTGGAACCCATCACCTGATTAAGTATTCCGTTTCACCTACCGCTGTATGTGTGTAGCTCGATGAGTGTAGCTCTGCGTGTGCGTTTTGTGAGCTCTGTGAGTGTTTCCGTGCGTGTACCAGCTGCTGACTGCGCCGCCTGTCGCCGCAGTGCGTCGTCCTCGTCGCGCACCAAGCGCGTCACGGTGCAGACGTGCGCCATCTCGCGGGTGATCGGCCGCGGCGGCTCCAACGTGAACGCCATCCGAGATCTGAGCGGCGCCCATGTCGAGATCGAGAAGAAGAGCAAGGGACAGGCCGATCGAGTTATTACTATCAAGTACGTGGGATGATGAGAGGGAGGGAAGCGAGGGAGAGGAGAGGGAGATCGTAGGAGATGGAAGGGCTGATAGCTGAAGCTGGGGGGAAGGATTTGTTCGTATCTTATTTTATCGACGGTTCGTATCTTATTTTATCTTATGATTCTTATCGATGGGGGTTAATGTGGCCGTCAGTTACACAGATCGACCGGGGAAAGAGGATAGGATGGGTTGCCCCTAAACCCAAACCATGAAGGATAGCGTGGAGAAGGGGAGAATGATGTAGAATGATGATAGTTCTTCACTCTAACTGCAGTCTGCACTCGACGATGCCACTGTTGGTGACCATGTAGGTCCTATGCACTCTAAGGAAATCCTCCCTTCTCTGCTGTTAGCATGGCGACGTCGACCATCCGTCCCACCATCATAGCTGCTGTAAAGCACTCTATTCCCCTCTGACCAAAGGGCTCACCCCCCTCCCTGCCCCCTCTGAACACGGGGCTCTACCCTCTCAATTGACCCGCCTCCTAACAATTGTTGCCAGACAGCTGATAGAAACCTCTAGACATTCCCAAATACCTCTAGAACATCTAGGTTTTTGCTAAAAACCTCAAGGTGCCTCGAAAATTGTATTGAATCCTTCAGATTTACCTCTAGAAACTTACGGCAAAACATTCGGATTTGAGGTAAAACCTCTAGATTGGCAACACTGCTCCTAACCCTCCCTTCCTCCCTCCTCCCACCACAGGGGCTCTACCCCCCTCTGACACACAGGCTATACTTCGCCCCCTCAACCTCTAATTCGACCCCTCTAACCCCTCCCAGACCATGCTGCTTGGGCACTCCGCCAAAATCGGATCCCGGCGATCCTGATCTCCTGGGACTTCCTGACCTCCCGGATCCACTTGGCACTCACTATACTCCCCACCTCTCACAATTTCGTCGATCGGACTCCACTGGGATCATAGGTCCGTCCCTCACACATTGGCCTCGCACGGCATCGCCGGCTCCGAATCGCGGGTACAATTTTCCACCTGCGGATCCACTGGCGATCCCCAGTCCGATCTCTATACACCTACTATGTACCTTTTCGGAGAGCCCAATTTTACGAAAACCTGTAATTATTCTTAAACTTTCGTTGCTAAATGTACACCTATAGCCATCAGGCGTACTGCCTAAAGTTACTATTCCTTCTTCACGTAACACCGATACATCATCGGCATACATTCCTATAAGTCGGATGCCTGTCCGGCATTCGAGATCAATTAGATCAGATCCATTTTCCATTGACTTACCTTATCGGAATCCCAAGAATCCAATGCAAGACATTCAATCGAGGGATCCACTGGGCACTCAAGATCCACGTTGTATTTATGCGTCCGTGGCGATCCAGTTGGCGCACTCCCTCGCATCCACCACTCTGCGCCTTTGTCCCCGAGAGCATCCTCTCGGGATCATAGTCCTTTTTAGACCCAAGCACAGTCTCGTCCTGCCTAATCGCCTCCTCCCTCTGACCAGGGGCTCGGCGGAGGCGGTGAAGACGGCTCACGCCATGATCACAGAGCTGGCTGACAGCCCGGACGCTGACGTCGGTCAGCTACTGGGCCGTCACCGTCCTCACCACGCCGCCGGCGGAGGACAGGGAGGAGGAGGACAGGGCGGACAGGGCGCCGCCGCAGGAGGAGGAGACGGCAAGAGCTCCGGCCGCGGCGGACAGCAGGCGACCAGCAAGACCAGCCAGGCGCTCACCGGTGAGAACGGGAAGGAGGTGGTGGTGAGAAGTGATGGGGACATCGGTGGATCCGGATCGGTCGAAAATTTGATTTAGCGGCCTCCAGAAAGCTGAACTTGACAACACAAAAGTCATCTGATTTCGCTACTTGTGACCTAGAAACTAATCGAAGCCATTTTTCCCTATTAAACACATGGTTTTTTATTTAACTCTGCCATGCTATTCGTCTGTGAACACTGAACAGTCATTGATTCGGGTGTAAAGCTCCATTGAGTTGTTCCCTGTTGCCTTCGTCGCTGTATCATATATTGTACGGATATTTCGTTTTCCTTTTGTGTAATGATGTTGGGTTCATCCATAACTCCAGCAGCTGTGTGTCTGTATGGTGCACCTGCACCACCCAGTGCATCATACACCATCGTTAGTTTGACCTGACCTTGACCTGACCCCACCACCAGTGACCTGGTCTGTTATCACCTGACCTGATATGTCTGATGTCACCACCTTGCCTGACCTGTCCCCACCTGACCCTGACCTGACCTGACCTCACTTGACCTCACTTGACTCCCTTGATCACTTGACCCTCCTTGTCACCTCCCACTTGCACGCTGCACCTTGCACCCTGACTTGCCCCACCTGCCCTGTCACCTGCACCTGGCCTGACCCCACCTAACCCCACCCCACCTGACCCTGACCTGTCCCCACCCGTCCCTCCTCTGACGTCTGTTCTCTCTGCCGTCTGCCGCAGACACGACGTTCGTGCACACGGGTGTCACCATGTCTCCGCGTCGCGCCGCCGACTCTGCCGCCGCCAAGCCGGCTGTCCAGCGCCAGCTGAACATGAGCGGCGCCAGTGGCGGCGAGAGGTCGGCAGCCGGAGGACAGAGGCAGCAGACGGCCGCCTCCGCCGCTGGCCAGCAGGACACCGCCAACGGTACGTATAGAGAGGGTGGGAGGGAGAGAGGAGGGGTAGGGAGAGAGCCAGAGACCGAGACAGCGATAATCTACCCTGAGCCGTAATCGGGGGGGGGGGTACTACATGCCGATGGGAGGAAGTTATTGAGACAGATTGACGTTTATTTTTTCAGTGGATGGTGTTTTAATGGGTTCGTATTTGACTTCTGGGACAGGGCGGAACATATGAGTTACAAAACTTGGAATTAATATTGCTATTTTTTGCAGGATTAAAACTCATTGAATCCTTAGCGAAATAATTGTAAACATGAATAGTGAATTGGCCTAGTCAATTCTCGCGCAGTCAAGTCGCGCCCTAACTCCAATAAACAAACTGGTAGTAAGCAAAGGAATGATTTGATGATGAATGTTTGCACGAGTACTGCTGGTAAATTTTCATACTTATATATTGTTTGACACTCGGCATCAGTCGTGGCCGTTTGGTTTGTCCCATCTCATGTATACACGACATCCCTGCCTTAGTATGTCCTGAACTGTGTCCCTAACACCCCCTCCCCCGCCTCCACAGACAAGCGTTCTGGCGCCAAGTCGGGCTCGGCTGCGGCAGCCGGCGGCGGCGCGCGCGGAGCGGCCGGTCAGTCCGCGCCGCGCGCAGCCACCCCGCTCATGCAGCGCAAGGTGGAGCCCCCGAGCGGCGCCACGGCTGCGACCGGCCGGCGCGCGCCCGCGCCCGCCCCTGTGACGTCAGAAGCGGCGCCTCCGCCCGTGTCGGCGCCGGCTGCGGTCGTGTCCGCGCCGGCGGCTTCTCAGGCGGCGCCGGCGCCCGCCCCGCCCACCCAGACGTACTCGCCGTTCAACTACGGGCCGATACTGAAGGTGAGAACGTGGTGGCTGTGGGGGATGGTTTGGAGAGTGGTGACTGAGGGTTGGGTTTGGCGGGTAGTGAGTGTATTGGGCGCAAAATAACCAAGGAGTTGTTGCACCCTAAAACTCAAATCAACAACAACAACAAAGGGCGGAGTGCGTTTCGACAATTGGATTCGTCAGAGAGTTGCACAGTTAAAGTTGTACGTGTTTGTGCGTGTTCTAACCAACACGACACGAGTCGCGGCTAGGTCGCGGGACTCCTTTCTTCGCTCCATCTTCATTCACGTCCACTCTTGGCGCCGCCATCAGTCGCCGAGACTGGATGCCGGTGGCGATGCTGGACTGCGTCACTCTCACTCTCTCTCTGGCACTAGAGGCACCACTGACTAGAGGCACCACGAGAGGCACCACTAGAGGCACCACTAGAGGCACCACGAGAGGCACCACTAGAGGCACCACTGACCATAGGACTAGAGGCACCACTAGAGGCACCACTATAGGCACCACTGACCCCCTCCCTCCTCTCCTCTTCACAGAACGTCGGCCAGAGCAAGGAGAAGAACTTCGCGGCCGTGGTGGCCAGCGGCGTCACCTCGCTCGCCCCTGCCACCACCACCATCAGCGTCAGCTTCGTCGACTCTGCCCCCGCCGTCAGTGTCGTAGACGCTGCCAAGGCTCCCGGCTACCGCGGCGCCGCCACGGCCGCCTCCGGTGCCGGCTCGGCAGCTGTGGTTGCCGCTGCTGCCGCCGCTGCGGCGGCGGCTGCCGCGGCTGTGTCGTCTGTGTCGGTGTCAGTGGCGCCGCCGCCGGCGTCGGCTAGTCCTGGCAGTCCCGCCACCGGCGGCTCGCCGCAGCAGCAGCTTTCGCCGCCAGGTGGGGACACGGTAGCAGTGGTGTGTGTGGGCGGGAGTGTGTGGTGGTTGGAGGGCTGGGTGACGAGCTACGGGTGATGAGTTGCTGAAAATTGTAAACGATACATCTGGTGATAGGATAGGAAATTACAAGGATTTCATACTGGGACGTTATAGAAACTACTGTGATTTTCCCCAGAATCGACTAATGTTTATCTGTTGCTTTACAACGGGGGCTTCTGTTCCCGGATCGCAATTATTGTCCTGCGAATACGAGTTGTCGCCAGTCGGAATTCATCCGTGTAGAAGTGAATGATGCCATTGTTGCCACGAAGCGGCTCTTTTCCACGATTTTGTGAACGTATGAGCCGTTCAATCTATGAAGGTTAAAGTCGGTAACGTGTCTTCTGTCTCCATTTTGACCACGTCCATGCCTGCCGTCGGTAGTGATCAACCACACTCCACTGACACCCCTCCTCCTCGTGTTCCAGCAGGTCGCAGCGCGCCGGGCACGCCCGTCGTGCCGATGTCCGCGCCACCTATGGCCCCGAGTCCTCCGCTGGCGCCGGCGCCGCGGCCCACAGCCTCCCCAGACTGGTCGCTGGCGCCGGGCGGCCACCTACAGCACCGGGCGGGCGTGCCGCCGCCGCCGCCGCCCCCGCCCAGCATGCCGCTGTCGGCGGGCATGCCGCCCGGCGGTCCGGCGCCGCTCGGCCCGCACGGCTTCATGGACATCGGCCTGCTCAGGGGTCGGATGCCGCCGACGCCGATCGGACAGCGACTGCCGGATCCGAATATGTTCGGCGCTCCAGGTGGGTGGACGGGGGCACGTCCGGGGTGGGGCGGGGAGGTCGCCAAGGGGTGGAGAGTTGGTGGTTATGTGATGAGTTCCGCCTGGGGTCTAGATTCGGCTTGTTAGAACAGTGAAGTCGTACGCGGTATTTTTGTGGTGGAGTAGATGCCCTAGACTGCCGCATTTTTATTCAACCTTAAACGATGTAGCCATATCCGAACGTTTTATGTAGTAGCCATGTCCGGACGTTTTATTTATGATATCAGGTTGCCCGTTCGATTTTGTTCCACGTCCTTCTACATTTAGGCTGTGTTCTGACCGTCACATTCCCGCTGGGAATCCCCGGAATCCCCGGTGGGCATTTTACTCTACTGCAGCTCGGCAATGAACTTATACATTGGTATTCCGGTTAACTCTTTGCTACGTAAATCAGTAGAAAGCACTTTTCTACTAATTCCCCGGAATCCCCGGGGGAATTGACGGGTCAGAACACAGCCTTAGTCTCGTCCAGTGTTGGATTTTTTGTTTGGGCTGACTTGGATTGTAGCATATTTTTTGCTGCGTAGCTGTAGTACATTTGCAAAAATAGTACACAAATAACCATGATTTGGCTCCTCAAGACATGCTGTTGACCGGGGGGGGGGGAGTGCGGTCGGTTTCTCAGCAGATATTTCATTTTTATATAGTGTATAGTGTACACTTTTTTCTGAGCATACTTGATTCTTGTAGCTACAACTTTTTTAGGATTAAAAAGATTCCAACAAATGGGCAAAAATCCAACACTGGTCCGTCTGCACCTCTGAATTAACATACGTTTAACACCCATGTGTGTTTGTCTGCAGGCATGCCGCTGGGCCTGGCGCCCTCCCGTCGGGAGCACGCGGGCCCGCCGCCGCTGGGACCGAGTCTACTGGACATGTTCCACACTCCGCCACCGCCGGCAGCGCCAATGGCGCCAATGTCACTACACCACCCGCCGCCCAACATGTGAGTCTGCCGCCGCCGCCATCAACGCCGCCCCCGCCCCCGCCCCCGCCCCCGCCCCCGCCCCGCCGCCTCGGCTAAGACGCCGTGTAGCTCAGAAGTGAGCCATCACATCTGGATATCAATATCTGATACAGAGACTAAGTTGAATATGCTGGGTCCAGAAATAGCGTTTCGTCGGTCCACTGATTACCTGTCTCTTGATTCGCCCATTTTCATTTTCCAACGATTCATCCATGTGTGTCCCATCATGTAATACTAGCATGACTGTTGGGTTGTCCAGATTCCAACTCTGTTCATTCCCGTTTAGTGTGTGCCCGGCCCGCGCCCGATCGCCCCGTGTGCTCATGTGTGTCTGTTTGTCTGTCTGCAGGATGAAACACCCGCAGTTGCCGCGTCCTATCGGTATGGAGCGTAGCATGAGAGACAGACAATTCCAGCAGCAGCAGCAACAGCAACAGCAGCAGCAACAGCAACAGCAGCAGCAACAACAGCAGCAGCAGCAACAGCAACAACAGCAGCAGCAACAGCAGCAGCAACAGCAACAGCACTACAACAACAAGCTGCAGGCGTGCGTACTCGCGGCAGATGGGGAGGGGGGGGGGGGTAGAGCTGATGCGCTGTGCGCGCCTGCTGAGCAGGGTCAGCGTCACTTAGAAGAGTGTCAGCTCCGTAAAGAGACGGGAGACGCTCAAATTGTAGGCTGGAATGAATGCCATTTTGGTTGTTAACCGTTTAGTTTATTCGAGCTGTCACTCACTCATCTCGGTATCACCGGCATTCATTCTTATGCTGTCATTTATTCATTAGACATGGCATTAATCATTGAGTCGAATACTCCCAGTCATTCATTACCTACTGAACTTCCGTGCAACGAAGTTTTCGTTGAAGATTGTCCTTACATTTCGCTGTATCACTATCTTCCGGACTATGATAATTGTTACGCTCATTGTCGCTTGCCTGCATCTGTTCCAACATTTCCGTTGCCGCCTCAGCGCTGCTGTTGTCACCGACTCACCTGAAAATGAACAGCTATCTTTGGAGTCGTATGAGTGCTTCTGACGGTATTCAACTCTGTTGTCACGGGCCTATCACGGAATCCCCACAACATTGACTGATCTGTGTTATTCTGTCAGGCGCAAAGTGATATTTGTATTTGTATTAAACAATTAAAACACTTTCCCCTTTACAATGGCTGTTCCGAGTGTCAGTTCAGGGTAAGCAGATAGACATGTTAAAAAGACACTCGGTATACAACATAGAACAAGATCAAATGTTTTTAAAAGTATACACACTAGCTATAAAAAACAATAATAAAAACACACACGCCAGTCACACACACTCATAATTCTCCTCGCTTCACACAACTAAAAGTTCGGATACTGCTCGCTTAAAAGCTCCCAGGGATAAATCGTGGATCTCAAAAGACAGTCGGTGCGCCTACAAACCCAATCATCACCAATCTGTGTCCTGTTCCACGTGCAGACGCCACTGGGAGTACCAGCCCAACCAGGAGGTGGACAACGGCACCAACAACTGGATGGCGCCGCCGCCCTCGGCCGACGACATCATCCCCACGTCCGCCTACAGCATCGACCAGATGAGCTTCGAGGAGCTCAACACGGTCAGTCCGACAGCGCCGGGAGTCGTGGGTTCGAGACCCGGTGATGGCACGGTGTTTGTGCGGTAGGTAGTCAATAGTTTGTGAATGGGACATGATATGTAGCGCGGCGAGTTTGACCTAGGTGGTTAATCCGCCGCGGAGCACTCAGTGCGCTGTGAGGCGTGGACGCTGGCCTGGCGAGGGGAAGATCGCTGGTACTATTGGTTCCAAAATAAGCGTCCGGCTGGGTTAGCTTACACATAAGTTAAAGGAAATATACCGCATTAGAATAAGTATTTGGAATGATGGAGATAAATGCCACTAATCTGGGCACTCATCTCCATCATTCCACATAATTTTCCCAGGGTGTTATATTCCCTTTAACTGCTGTGCCAGCCAACCCAGCGGGACGCTTATTTTGGAACCAATAGTAAAAGACACGCGTGTTTTTGCTCGAGTCTTTACGTACTCAGGTTGAAGGAGCGCTTGTTGAGCGCGTTTGCTGTGAGGGTGTAGGTTTTCGGAAGGAGGTTAGCTAGTCGTCACTTTGGCATGCGAATGCGTTGCTGGGTCTTTTAGAAACGGTGAGAAACACTCGGCGTTTTCCGATGTGATTCCAGTGATGGCCGTTCGTTTGCGACGAGTGGCTTGTGTCCTGTGGCGAGCGCAGGTGTTCGCTGGGTGGACTCTGAATCACAGTGTAACGGGCGCCACGCAACCCGAGCAGTCACGGCGCCGCAAAGTCTAAATCATCATCTGAGTCGCAGTGATATTCTGTCTCGACCCTGTCGTGCTGTGTCTCTGTCTCATGTCACCGCGTCTCAGTGCTCACATCCTCTCACACCGTCTCACATCCTCTCACACCGTCTCACACCGTAACACACCGTAACACACCGTCTCACACCGTCTCACGCCGTCTCACGCCGTCTCACACCGTCCGTCTCACGCCGTCTCACACCGTCTCACACCGTCTCACACCGTCTCGCACCGTCTCGCACCGTCTCGCACCGTCTCACACCGTCTCACACCATCTCACACCATCTCACATCCTCCCACATCGTCTCCACAGTTGCGCCGCGCCGCCTCCATGTCCTCCGCGCCCGGCGGACGGTACGGCATCTACGCCAACGGCGGCGGTCTGGCCGGCCTGCCCGCTGGCTACGGCTCGCCCTACGGCCCTCTAGTCGGCCGGCCCGCCGCCGCCGCCGCCGCGGCAGTCCAGCAGCAGCAGCAGCAGCAGCACAACAACAACGCGCCTGGCGCCGCCGGCGGCGGTCTGGCCGCCCAGCTGGCCTCTCTCGGAGGTGGAGACTCGTGGGGCATGTCCGGTCTGTCGGCGGGCAAGCCGTCCGGACCTGCCGACACCCACCAGGTGAGCTGGGGGCACGGTGGGAGAGGGGGTGGGAGTGTAGAGGCCCGTCAGGTACGGAGGTTAGGGAGATAGGGGATGGGGAGGGCAGACACTGATCAGGTAAGGAGGTCAGGGTCAGAATATACGAGAGGGGCGGAGAACATGAACCGCCATTGCATTTGGCTCTTCGCGATTTCAATGTGATTGCCGACAATTTCATGGCGTCGATTGATAGTCTTAGGTTCTGCTACCTCGCTAATTTGCGGGACACCAGCCGACACCGTTTTTGTTCGACGTCGTCATTGTGTGAACGTGATGTGAATGTAGGTCGTACGGGCGTGACGAATTTCCCGTGAGTTGACCACGTGGTCTGGCCTGTCTTAAGCTTGTCCCCTGAAGTGAGGCGTGTTTTTCCGTCAGCCGCCTGCAGCTGTCGCCGCTCGCTGTGTTGATTCGTGTTTGTTTGTACCCGTGCTGACCCTGTGTCTGTTTGCCTCGGTCCGCCAGACGCCTGACGCCGTGTTTGTGTGTCTGTCTGCCAGATGTGGGGGGAGGACAGCTGGTCTGGCTAGGCCGTCAACTGTCCCGGAGGCGGCCGACGCACGCCGCCGGCCGCCCCCGCCCCCGTCCACGCCGACCCCGACCCGGCGCAGATTCTGCGTCATCTTTGGCAGACTTCATCGCCACCGCAACAGCCACAGCAGCCACAGCAGCAGCACCAGGAGCCGCAGCAGCAGCAGCAGCCAGCCGCCGCGCGAGCTGTGGTGCTCGCCACTTAAGGAGTTATTTGACAAACTTTCGTCCCAGCAGAACCCGCGCCACGATGCGCGCTAGTGACCGTTTGCGCGTCCCCCGCGCGCGCGCAGCCGCCGCGCAGCGCGCGCCGCCGCGATCAAGTACGACGCAAGTTTTGAGCGATGCGCGCGCCCTCTATTTGGAGCCGTTCCCGACGCGCCCGCCGCCTGGCGGCCGCCGAGTGAGGCGGGCCCGCGCGGGCGCGGTGGTCGTCAGGATTGGGACCAGGCAGCCACCGTTCCCCGCGGGTGTAGCACTGATATGTATTGAATAAAATATGCATAACCAGGTGATGAGTTTGGTGTGGGTGATGGGGGACGAGTGGGAGGAGAGAGTGAAGAGGTGGTGCTGTTTGTTGGGTATTGGAGTGGGGCTATGTGATGCGGGCAAAGGACGTCATAGTTCGACGATATTGGTGAATTTGAACGCTTCAGTTGCAAGCTTATATGGTTTATACAAAACAACATTCACGTTGATTGTAATGCTTGATCGCAAGCCTGTCAGGTGTAAGTTTGCCTTGTTTAGGACTAGCTGGGATACCCGGCGTTGCCCGGGCAATGAATTACCTTGTCTACATAATAAAGGGCAAATGGGTAAATAGTATGACCATTAGGTCCGATCAAGACGGCCTAAATAATATATGGCCATTAAATCCGATTGGTACGAAACCTTAACCCGCGCCCTGGTGGGCCTCCGAGAAAACTTCGCCATGTTGGGGGGTGGGCAAAATGACCCCTCTAACTCAAAACGAAAAGGGATCGAAAGACGCGGAAAAAACGTTCGAAAGCTCTCAACATTTACCTTCAAAGTTACAGAGACTATTTTTTGCTAAGTTCAATCTTGAGGTCGCTAGAGGTCATAGGTCAAATTTCATAGTTTTTGGACTTTGCTTCGAACGACCCCCGTATGTCTCGTGAACTATGATAGCTAGGAACAATCAGTAAAACCAATCGAAAGCATTTGATTGGGTGCCCTCAAAATCGAGCTCAAATCAATAGTTTGGGCTCCAAAGGTCATCGAGTCAAAAAATGCAGTTTTGGTATAATTTATTTTCCCGAATAACTTTTATTGTACATGACTAGAGAATATTGTTAACACCATCGTGTTTGTCTCGTCCAAAGCGCTTCGAAACTTGTACATTGTGACCTGGTAAGGTCACTTTAAAAAAATTTGACCTCAGTTCAGGGTCATTTGGTGACACAGGTAGGTCATTATACAAATATTTTGTATTTTTTTGTCCAAAACCTTCCGTCATGCTGATTCAGAAATTGTATGGATGTTGTATCCATAACCAAGGGTTTTCGATTCCATAGCGGTCAAACGGTTATCCATTTGCCCTTTATTATGTAGATTGCGAGCTGGAAAGCAAATGAGAAACGGAGACCCGCTTTTGTAAGCATTTTTGGGTTCAGAAGAGAGTAAGTGATTTAAACATGCTTCGATAAACGCATTGTTATCTTATTTCATGAGCATCGTAAAACGAGAAAAAGCAGCTGCACCGCACTTTCCAATTCAACTAAATATGACTACATTAACGCCAACATCACACTTGCCGGCGATTTAAATACGGTTTATATCCGGTTTACATACGGATCAGATCCGGTTTAAACACGAATTTGGTTTGATTTACATACCGATTGTATTTTATTTACATACGGATTCAATTTGATTTAAATACTGATTAAATCTGATTGGATATGAATTAAATGATTTAATACGAATTGAAATATGATATAATACGGATTGAATCAGATCCAAGTGCGGATTAAATCCGATTTAACTCTATTCCTTGCGGGCGGACGGAAATTACGTTAACCCTATTCCCTGCGGGCGGCCAGAATTACGTTAACCTGCGGGTGGGCAGATTCTGCCCCCCCAGAGATCTCGAGAACCGCTCTACCGATTTCGATGGGACGAACACCATTCGATTCGTCGTGACGAACTCTTTCTTTTTGTCCCCGAATTGCTTTTTTGTTAAAAAAAATGGGGGCAACAAATACACAATTTTGTGTTTTTGAAGGCCATTGTGGCCATGTGATTCGACCGATTTGGATGCAAAAAACGTTTTTGAGGCTTCCAATGTCATGCTCTTCAATGTGTAAGAAGGACAAGCTACAAAAATGAAAAATCATAGCGGACTAGGATACAAAATGGGTGGATTTTTGATGCAAAATATGTGCTTTTCCTTATAGTTGGACGTGGAACGTCACATGTGGGATTTGGTGCTGTAATTTGATTAAATGTAACACATGTGCATAGGCGTTCAGGTAAAACAAACGGTGGGAGCACCATGTGCGGAAACCGACCTTTTATCATCTTGCTTTATTTGGAAGTTTCAAGCCTAAGTTGACGGAGGAATATCGCCTCGCATTTATTGTACCTGAGTGCCTCTGCCCAAAATTATTGTATAATCCAATTATGATGATGTACAAAGCATCGACTTAGTTGTCTGACCTTTATTCCACCACAAACTACGAAGGAAGTATGCGCCGCACAACCGCATCGTAACAACTTCCCAAAAACATGACCCTGAGCCGCCTCTGCCTGGCCGAAAATTTTTTTATTTTTGACAGAACAGTGTCATTATATTTAGGAAAAGTCCAAAGTTCAAGACGATAGACGTAACGGTTCAGAAGCGGCGGGCGAAAAACTACCGGGAGTGGCAGAATCTGACCCCCGCAGGGAATAGGGTTAACCTGCGGGGATGGGGCAGATTCTACCCCCCCCCCCAGAGATCTCGAAAACGTTCGGCCGATTACGATTGGCTGAACACTATTCGATTTGTCATGACAATATTTTTATTTTTGGACCCTGAAATTTATGTTCTGTTCAAAATGGACTATGAGGTAAACATGTATTTTTTTCGTTTTTTAAAGGTCATTGTGGCCATTTCAATGGACCGATTTTCGTGCCCACGTTTTTGAGCTTCCAATGATTCCTACTGTTCTATATTATATCTAAAGAACAAATACCAAAATAAAATATCATAGGCGGATCCCGAGATGTAAAATGGGGGAGGGGTTCTGACAACAACTATGTGCTTTTTGTCATGGCTTGGTACTCTATGTATGTACGTCATATGTGAGCTTTTTTGCTGTAATTTGATAACTTTGATACATTGCGCATAGGCGGATCCAGGTAACAACGTGAAGGGGGCGCGTGTGCAATCACATTATCATTTATTTTAAAAGTTGGACCATTATTGATGGAGTGTATGCCTCCCATTTTATTACTGATTGCGCCTCTGCCCAAAAATATGTAAAATCCAATAGTGTATTCGAAATCAATGACAATACAAGTAAGTTCCTAAAAAAAAAAAATTGTCATTGATTTCGAATACACTATCATGTCTGATACTTTACAAGTAAAATTCAATCATTTATGAAAATCAACAA
Source organism: Semibalanus balanoides (assembly GCA_014673585.1). Taxonomy (NCBI): domain Eukaryota; kingdom Metazoa; phylum Arthropoda; class Thecostraca; order Balanomorpha; family Balanidae; genus Semibalanus; species Semibalanus balanoides. The sequence continues at coordinate 25,947 of VOPJ01000431.1, forward strand.
ACGAAATACCATGACCTTTTCCTCGAAGATATGAAAAATCGAAAAGTTATCAAAAATTACATTATTATTTCGTAATATTTCGGCCACAGGCCTTTATCAAACAGTCAACATTTCGATACGACGCTTTTCTAACTGCCTCTTGCATTCATTCAGTCATTCAGTTTATTGAGAAGCACTTCGCCTTCCCCACAGGCCATTTCATGATGGTAATTTCACATGAAAACTTACACTGATGCTTTTCATCATACGTTCATCACATATACATACATCATACGTTCATCACATATACATACATCATACGCTCATATCATACGTTCATAAAACGTTCATAAACTTCGAACACTTCGAACACATTGAACATATACAATGCAAACGCATACAAACACACTTTAACATACAAACACACGTTAAGAGAACTGCCTCTTAACAAAATTAATGCTTCACAATCGTGACAATTATTTTGATCGCACCACCTACAAAATATTTATCTTAATTTTGCACAGGACTAATCACATACAACTAAAACAGCACACTATAAGGTTTCAAATCTGAGCACGATAT
>VOPJ01000432.1:0-78841 GCA_014673585.1 Semibalanus balanoides
TTAACGGGAGGCTCCTGAGAGACATCAGTCCTCCCGGGCTCCGGCAACGTTGGCTGATCTGATGGAGCGCCCACCGGAGCATCCACTTTGACGTCCTCAGCGCCACCATCCGGCGGCGTGGGCGTGGCGTCATTTGACCTCTCACCAGCATCGACAGACCACGACTGAACCGCTGTACCATCACCACCGACGCCACTCTCACCGCACTGATCACAGCTCATCACATCGTTACCGTTCGCCGCGTCCACCAGCGTCCCAGTCGATGCCGACGTGTGGAGCTTCATTGCCGCCGCCGGCGCCGGCGCCGGCGGGGTTGGGGGCGGGGGCGGCTCGTCGCCCAGCTCGCCGAACACGTCAAAGTAAGACATGGCGTTAGCACACGCGGCGCCGCCGCATCACGGGCGTCTTCCGCTGTCGTTGTCGTCGTTTTCCGTGTCGTATGCACCTTTGATGTCGAATAGGTGGGTGTGAGCGGCGGCGGAGGTTGGAGTTGACTTCTGCGACCCAGGACCTGACCCTGCTGGCTAAGACCTAACCCTTTACCAGACCAGTACCCGACCAAAACCGCCCGGGACCTGACCTTACTCGCCTGGACCGACTCTACCCATTTAGACCTGATCCTACCCACCAAGACCTGACGGGGGCAACTGCAGGACCTGACGGGGAGCTTGCCAGGAACCTGACGGGGGACAGCCTGCAGGACCCCTTGAACTTTCCGTTTCATATAATGATCTTAGAACGCACACGCAAGTGCCCAGGACGTGGTTTGAAGATGAGATGACCGCGCCGGGAGCGGTGGGCGCAGCCAGATGAAGGACCATTAACAATGGGCGTCACCGTGTTTAGTGTGAATAGGACGGGCGGAACAGCGCCGCCCTGCGCCAGCCAGCGGGGCATTGCTGCAGAGCGGCTGTGAACTCTGCAGAGTGAGCCTGAGCCGTGGGTTCTGCAGTGGACTGAGCTGCTCAGTGCAGGGAACGCAGTTTGGACTGAGACTGATCCACTCCGTGCAGGTTAGTCCACCACAATAGACCATGGACACCGCGGACCATAACAGGGCAGGCATTGAACCTTGGCACGTGCCAGAGACGCGCGATGTCACGTCCGTAGGCGGTGCGTGCCTGCTGACATCGGGGGGGGGGGGGGGTGGCGGGTCTGTGAGGTTGTGAAAGACACTCCGGAGACTGTCTGCGTCTGCGGTCTACTGAAGGCCACCACTGTTTCCCTCCCACTCTCGGAGCTCTCTCCAGCCCCCCCCCCCGCCCCCTCTAAACTGGCGCGGCGGGGCGCCGAGAGACGCCGCGCCGTGATTGCCTCCCGCGTCGGATTTGACCTGAACCTATTCAATTTCGCGGCGTTCAATCAGTTCGTCAGGCGCTTTAATCGGAGATTTTCCCGGGAAAGTCTGCTCCAGCTAGCGACGGAGCCCCGTAATCCAGGGCTCATTCCGCCGCAACTTGAGAATTCCGCAGCCGCGAAGCAATGTGACCCAACTTGGAAACAGCCGTCGGCAAAGTTTGTCGCGTCAGTGGCACAGTTGGGACCGGTGATTTATTCGGCGATTTAATTTCACACCGGGGCCGGGCGAGAGCGCCGGCGGAGGGTCGCCGGTGGTTTGGGCACGAGAGCAATCGCCTCAAAACAGCTGTACAATGGCTGGAGTCAAGATTGTCATATCGCGCAGAACAAACACGCCGAATTGGATCAGTTTGAGAACAGCTCTGATAAGCAGCTGACTGGCTGCGTGACGGTTCACGACAGACTGGCCGGTCCAGGGCAGAGTGCCGTTTAACAGATCACACGGAGAACGTTCCCGACAACTCTCAACTAGCCCTGTTTGTAACGTAGCTATAACGTAACGTAGCGCCAGCGCTCCGAGAGCGGGCGGAGGTCACTCGGGGGGGGGGGAGGTCACTCGTGGGGGTGGGGGGCGGAGGTCACTCGGGGACCGTTGGTCACACAACACTCTGTCGAGTCTGTCGAGTGTGTAGTGACTCACACTGGTACCGCCCCTCACACCGGTGCCGCCCCCACTCACACCGGCGGCGGCGGCGGCGCCGACACCGCGGGTTCACGCCGCCTGGCGACCTCGGCCGGCGGCGACCACAGGAATGAGGCCTGGCGGCGTGGCTCGGTCGGCGACGTCCAGGGTTCCAGTGGGCAGGGTTCAGTACAGAGCTGTGTCAGTCAGAAAGGCTGAGTCACAGCCACCTGACCTCGCTCCAGCACGACACTGCTCCACCACCCGCCACCTTGTCCGACTCAGAGAGCTGCCGATACCCCACCTCTCGCCACCTGACACTCTCCTGATCACCGGCCAGACACTCCCGTGATCACCGGCCTAACCTGACGACTGACTGCCACCTACTGGCCAGCCTCATTTCAATACGGAGCAGCAGAGCAGCCGGCATTCCCAGGACCACCTGGTGGCACCCGGCCCGCAGCGCCGCCTGGGCTGATACCTATTCATCGATTCGCAGCGCGCCGGGCTCGCGCTAAGCTCGGACTGCTCAGCCGCTTTGCTGGGCTGGGTCGGGCTGGGCGCGAGCCAGGCTAGGCAGGGCTGGACTCGGACCTGGCTCGGGTCAGGCTAGACAGGGCTGGACTCGGACCTGGCTGGAGTCAGGCTAGGCAGGGCTGGACTCAGACCTGGCTGGAGTCAGGCTAGGCAGGGCTGGGCTCAGACCTGGCTAGGATCAGGCTAGGCAGGGCTGGGCTCAGATCTGGCTCGGGTCGGGCTAGACAGGGCAGGGCTCCGACCTGGCTCGGGCCGGTCTCCGGGCTCGGACTGGCTCGGGTCAGGCTGGGCTCGGGCTAGGCTAGGCAGGTCTGGATTCAGACATGGCTCGGGTCAGGCTAGGCAGAGCTGGGCTCGGACTGGCTCGGGTCAGACTGGCCTCGAGTGCGTGCGCTGAGGTCAGCGGCTGTGCTGTATTGTTTCCCACAGCGCCGTGCTCGTCACCGCCAGGTATCGCCATGTGGGTGGAATACGCCGCCGCACGCCGGCCGGGACAGCCGCACGCGAGGTGCCTTTCGGGGCGGGACGTGAGCGGTGACAGAGAGGAGGGAGGCAGAGGGCACAGGGGCGGGGTGCTTCAGATTCAGTCTGTGGCGGCTATACAAGGGAGCGACTAGCAGGTTATCGGGTCTAGGAACGATTCACGACAAAAACGCGCTACTTGGCGCAAACTACGCTATCGTGCTGGCCTGAGGGTGTTCGACTTTAGAGGTTTGGAGCCCGCCGAACTACCACGGGAAGCTGCTTTTTGCCAGGCTTGGGATTGGTTGGGGATCAGGCCAAAGTACTTGGGGAAGAGTTCACGCCTCTCTGACATTAATTGTCGCTGTTGGAGGATTAGTTCTGTACGCTGACTCTCCAGGGTCAGGTGGGAAAGAGAGAGTGTGTGTCGGTTCGGTGCGTGGGGGCGTCCGAGCCACTCCCTGTCCGGGCCGTAGCAGCTCGAGAGAGGGGCGGGAGGCACCAGGCGAGTCCCGGCAACTCCTCACCTCGACCGGCAGCGCCACTGAGCTGAGCACAAAGGCCGCTCGATCCTCGCCGTCTGCGTGGCCAACTCAAGTGGCCGGAGCAGGGCTCAAAATGCCACCGGCTACCGGGTCGTGACGATGCACGACACAACTCGAGCAGACACAACTCGACACAGCTCCTCCTGCTGCTGCTGAGGCCGGGAGCCGCGTCAGCTGGCGATGACAATGAGCTGACTGAGGCCTGGACAGCTGACTGCGAGGGGCGCCGTTATCGAGACACAGGGACAGGAAGACACGCAGACCGCAGTCGAGGTGCACGCAGGTGCTGAGGAGAAGGAGTGACGGCGTGACGAATGTGACGGCAGGCTCAGAGGCGCGGCAGGGGGTACGCGTGGGACAGGATGTGAAGGAGGGAAACCGTGGTGTGGTCGTGACTCCGCCAGCCAGGTCGCACGGTTCGAGTCCAGTCGCTACTCGCGGCTTGCACTATCAGCTGGATTTTTCGCAGCAGCTGGCCGCCAGGGACCGCTAGTGAGCCAGGATACTTTTTAAGTCGCAAACAAATTGTTATTCATGTATTTATTTTTAAATGAACAAATAAATATGTTGCGAAACAAATTGTAAGTCAATAAACTATTATTATATGCCAACGATGTCAAAGTTTACTGACTCACTAGCGGTCCCTGGCGGCAAACTGCTGCGAATTATCCAGCTTTTAGTACTCGCCCTACTCGCTCGGCTCAGGCACAGCCAGCGGTGGCCTCAGCTAACAGTGTTACAACTGTGCAGGATTAGGTCAATGACGATGCGAAATGGCCATTCAGAATCTATTTCAGCTCTTTCTTTTCATGGAGCTCTTTCTCCCTCTGGAGCCAACCGGCCCACCGGAAGTGACTTTTCGCTTCCCCTTCCTAATCGTCTAACCACATATTCCAGGCCTGGGAATATTCTCAGGCTGGTAAAGCCTCGTCACACGCTGAATGACGACTACGCTTAGCGAGATCAGCTGACTCCCTGGGAGGAGACAGTCTGGAGACTGATTCTCTGGGAGGAGGAGACAGTCTGTAATCCCTCACACCACAGGTGGCCCACTGCAGAGTGGAAGTGACCCAGAGTCCAGCTACCAGCCAGGCTGCTAATTTCGTCCGCCCAGGGCCCACACTCCAGCCGGTCCAGGTTATAATGAGTTTTATGCTAATCAAGGGCAAAACTGTCGGTCCGGGCAGCCAAAGTCGCAGCGCTGGAGCTGTTGGTCACGGGGTACCAGGTCCACGGGGCGTCAGCTGCTCGATCGCCCGCTCGGTTGACAAGGGAGGCTCCACAGCCGCCGCTCACACCACCACTTTGCACCCGCACACCCGCACACACCCGCACACAGCGCTCACGGTACTCTCTCCCTCCGCCCACACCACAACACTGAACACCGGGCGGCCACTCAACGGCCGGCAGCCGCCCCTGACATCTGGCGGCACAGCCGGGAACTAACCAGCCGACAGCCGTCGGCGCGGGGGACGGACGGCTGGGCGGCGGGGTTCGTCCCGATTTGGGCTGATCATGCGAGGAGTGCGACAGCGACAGTCACATGAGGATGTTTTGTGGTCGGTGTAGGAAGGGACCGCTATCCGTTTGATGTCGGTGGCACGCCAGCGTTGCAGCGTGGCATCCAAGTCACCTGTTCGACTAACTGGCCCTGGGACGGGATCCATTGCAAATAAGTCGCCAGTCCCGCGGTCATCTGGTCGTAAAGACATCGGGAGACGTTCCACAATGCAACGACATTAAAATGGAATCATAATAAATCATAATGTGATGGGAGGCCCATGTCTTGATAAAACATCGAATTGTAATAACCATTAACCAGCGTCACTCAACAATGATTCAGGATTCAGGCGATGTTGCGAGTTGCGACCAACGGCGCTCCCTCCTGTGAGAAAATCCCTCATAACCGCATCTGTGATGAACGGCGTATGGACGTGCTGACATTTTGACAGCTCTGTCATCTCCATTGGCAGCGGCTGATGTAGCGTCGATCAGAAGAGCTTGACATGCCCTGCCGCCGGCCGACCCGGCACCAGAGGACCTGTGTACAGCAGTGAACAACGTAACTGTCCAGACGAGCCGTAACTGCAGCATCAATGACAATGAAGGAGTGACCTCATGCATTTGTCTGAGCTAGGCAGGGGTGTTGGGACCAGCATGGCCGGCCAGCAGTCAGCACCGTCTCGATGGGGGAAATGTGGGCGGTGGCTTCGCGACTGAGCTGTAAATATTCACCGCGTGACTGCATGATAAAAAGACGGTGAATAAAGGGTGATCTTATGGAAAATATATGAAATACCTTTCGCGTAATTTTCTATGAAAAAAGATTAATTTTCACTGAATAAAGGGATGTTTATGTTCTAGCATTAAATATGCCTACAAAGCATCCCTTCGATAAATTTAGGTTGTTTTTCATTACAACCAGTAATTTCAGACGATAAATCTCTAAGACTCATCCAGACAGCCTTATTTCACAGTGGCTGCTCTCCACCAGCCTATCATGCTATTCCAGCGCGCCGGCAGAATTTAATTTCGTCCGGTTAACGATCCCAGTGATTGGCGACGGTTCCTCCCGCCTACACAATGACGTCATCAGCGTCCGAGCAGATCCAATGACGTCATTATCCCCCGGGAGGAGGAGCGCTGCTATGCAGATCTCATGGCTTCCTGCTGCCGCTAAAATCACTGCAGCGATTGACGCGATGTTTTCTCTCGCAGAGTCGTCGTCCACGTGTCATCGCTGTGACATGATAACTCCATCACGCAGACACAGCCGAGTCCCAGGCTGAGTCAGGGGACTGAGTTCCAGACTGAGTCAGGAGCGGCGGAAGTCACACCGCTGAGTTGCCACGAGCGGACACCAGGGCGGAGAGTGTGCTGATCAGGAGGGACGTGCCTGACCTCGGCCCACTGTGGGCGGCCCGCCTCGCCAGCCCAGCACAGACCAGCACAGACCAGCACAGACCAGCACAGACCAGCACAGCACAGCACAGCACAGCACAGCACAAGCACAGCCACAGCCACAGCACAGCACAGCACAGGCACAGCACAGCACAGCACAGCACAGCACAGCACAGCACAGCACAGCACAGCACAGCACAGCACAGACCAGCACAGACCAGCACAGACCAGCACAGACCAGCACAGACCAGCACAGCCTAACGCAGCGCTCCGCGGCATGACCACAGTAATCTGACACGCTGGTAGGCAAAAACAGCCCGCGACTGACTGCACTGCCAACAGGAAGGACCGGTACACTAGAACCAATGGTACGGAGCTGGTGACAAACAGTGGCCACTGTCAAGGAGGCCTCTGTGGTTAATAGGAATGATGTTTGACACCAGCTGTCCACTCACACTGTCCAGTCCAGTCACACAGTTCAAAATTTAGGACTCTCGATTTGTCATCACAGCAATATCCCCAGCAAACGACAGCAGAGCGCCAAATAAAACCCCTCTCCGCCACCGTCCCTCACCCTCCGGGCCTCTCCACCAGCCTAAATCCGTCCATCCGCCCAGCAAGCTACCACGCTCCAACCATTAGCTAACACCGTCCAAATTAGTGCTGCAACTCTGCCTGAAAATGCTGCCACCGTACCACGGTAAGCCAGTCCGATACAATGACTCTCCACAACTCCCGCTCAGCATGCGCTCTTTTCGACCCGGAAAAAGCGCATCAATTTTCGCAACAATGCATCGACTTATCCCGTTGTATAACCTACTTATAATAGCAATCCGTCACACCGACTAAAAAGCCGGGGAAACGCTGGACAAACGGAGGGAAAACTCTGGACACAGTCGCACCGTCCGCACAGAAGTTACATCTCGTGCAGTGATGCGCACGACGACCTCTATCCCGCTCTTGATCCCGGGTCACCGCCCGTGCCGGTCCAATTGACGCAATCACGTCAATTACGGCACAGACATCGCCCGGGACGGATTTAGCGCCGGGCCCAGGGACACGGTACAGCACCGGTGCAGGGCCCGGAGGCACAGTACAGCACCGGTGCAGGGCCCGGAGGCACAGTACAGCACCTGTGCAGGGCCCGGAGCACAGTACGCACCGGCGCAGGGCCCGGAGGCAACAGTACAGGGACCGGCGCAGGGCCCGGAGGCAGTACAGCACAAACGGTGCAGGGCCGGAGGCACAGACAGCCCGGTGCAGGGCCCGGGGCACAGTAACTAGCACCGGTGCAGGGCCCGGAGGACACAGATACAGGACCGGCGCAGTGCCCGAGCGAAGTACAGGACCGGGGCGCAGGGCCCGGAGGCACCAGATACAGCACCGGTGCAGGGCCCGGATGCACAGTACAGCACCGGTGCAGGGCCCGGAGGCACAGTACAGCACCGGCGCAGGGCCCGGAGGCACAGTACAGCACCGGTGCAGGGCCCGGAGCCAGAGTACAGCACCGTGCAGGGCCCGGAGATACAGACAGGACACGGCGCAGGGCCCGGAGGCACAGTACAGGGACCCGGTTTAGCAGCGGGCCCGGAGGCACAGTACAGCACCGCGTCGCAGGGCCCGGAGACACAAGTACAGGACCGGCCGCAGGCCCGGCAGGCCACAGTACAGACCGGTGCAGGGCCCCGGAGGCACAGTACAGCACCGGTGCAGGGCCGGAGGCACAGGTACAAGCACCGGCGCAGGGCCCGGAGACACGGTACAGGACCGGTGCAGGGCCGGAGGCAACAGTACAGGACCGGTTGCAGGGCCCGGAGGCACAGTACAGCACCGGTGCAGGGCCCGGAGGCACGTACAGGACCGGCGCAGGGCCCGGAGGCACAGTACAGGCCACCGGTGCAGGGCCGGGAGGCACAGTACCAGGACCGGCGCAGGGCCCGGAGGCACAGTTACACACCGGCGCAGGCCCGGAGGCACTGGTAACTTTGCACCGGCGCAGGGCCCGGAGCACAGTACAAGCACCGGTGCAGGGCCCGGAGGCACAAGTACAGCACCGGCGCAGGGCCCGGAGGCACAGTACACGCACCGGTGCAGGGCCCGGAGGCACAGTACAGCACCGGCGCAGCACAGTACAGCACCGGTGCAGGGCCCGGAGGCACAGTACAGCACCGGTGCAGGGCCCGGAGACACAGTACAGGACCGGCGCAGGGCCCGGAGGCGGCAGTACAGGAGCGGGCATAGCAAGTGGGCTGCGGGGTGGTGTGAAGCGTAGCCCCGGGCAGCGGTGAAGGATGAGATGCAAGGCTGGGCCGGGCTGGGCTGAGGTGCAAGGCTGGGCTGGGGTGCGGACTGCAGGTTATATGAAGGATGAGGTGCAGGGCTGGACTGGGGTACGGACTGCAGGTTATATGAAGGATGAGGTGCAGGGCTGGGCTGGGGTACGGACTGCAGGTTATATGAAGGATGAGGTGCAGGGCTGGGCTGAGTGTTCTACTGCCCTGGGGCTGAGGTGCGGACTTCAGGTAAGACACCGCTTAAAAAAATCGGCACCGACTCCTAGCCAGCCTCTCATGTATGTATTCCACACATGCCTTTCTCATCGATGGCGCTGTTTTCGGCATTGTGGCCGGCGGGGGGTCTCTGTCTGACCCAGCGGGAGGCCCACTCTGTAGCCGTCCCTGCTCCACCTCCACCTCCACCTCCACCGCCAGGCGCCAGGCGGGCAGACCAGGGGGTATGGATGAGACACCCGCTGTTGGTCCATATCGCCGCCACTGCGGCCGGGCAGACCGGGGGTATGGATGAGACACCCGCTGTGGCTTCCATATCGCCGCTAACTGCCGGCCGGCAGACCAGGGGGTATGGAATGAGACCCCGCTGCTGGCTCCATATCGCCGCACTGCGCCCGCAGACCAGGGGGATGGATGAGAACACCCCGTGCTGGCTCCATATCGCGCCAGGCGCCAGGCGGGCAGACCAAGGGGGTATGGATGAGACACCGCCTGCTGGCTCCAATATCGCCGCCACGGCGCCAGGGGCAGACCAGGGTATGGATGAACACCCGCTGCTGGCTCCATATCGCCGCCACTGCCGGCCGGGCAGACAGTGGGTATGGATGAGACACCCGCTGCTGGCTCCATATCGCGCACTGCCGGCCGCAGACCCAGGGGGTATGGAATGAGACACCCGCTGCTGGCTCCATTTATCGCCGCCACTGCCGGCCGGCAGAGGCCGGTATGCGGCCGGGATTGTTCAGGAGAGAGAGAAGCGGCCCTCATGCGGTCGCCCCCCGCCGATCAGCTGACGAAGGGGAGAGTGGTACACTTTCACACGCACCAGTACTGACCAGCGGCCTTCACACGTACACCCACACCGATCGGGGACGACAGGCAATGGGCCAACAACAAATACGGCTTCCAAATAAGTCGGTTGTAATCAATTGTTTCAAAATTAACATCAAACAAACAGTTCGGTTTAGCAGCGTGTTACGTCTAATCCGAAACGTTGACATCTCTGTTTCTGTGATCTAAACATGACAGCGACCCGATTTCATAATGTGTGTGGTGAAAAGGTATTGTAATTATAGCATTAGGTATTAACATTGTTATATAACAATCATCATATCTTGGACTAAAAATATATCCCTTTGCTGCAGGTCAATATGAGCCCGTTTTGTTATGTGCGGATGGGCCTGGCACGAGCTGCATGCCAGCTGTCTGGGGAAAATTAATATCTGTGTCGGATAGTTCACGCGCCACGGGTGGTCGACATGACCTGATGATAAAAACACTCCGAGCGAGGGAGAGCTGGGCGGACCAACACAGCCGGCACCGGGGGACGGCACGCACGAGAAAATCACAACGTTGACAGCTACATAACCGTGCAGTTCAAACGAAGGTACAGCTAAAACGTACGGAGCCAAAGTCGGGCGACTGCAGTCTGCCGAGCAGCGAGTGGTATTTGGTAACAAATATGCCATTATGTCATTAGTAAATATCGAACATACTATGTACAAAAAGAAAGCACTACCTCGCCTCGCCACAATCCACAGGACCAGGTATGTACAAATGCAGGCCACTAATTCACTAAAACGGCAAATGATTAATAATACACTTAACGCCGTCCAGCTTCAACTAAACAAACTAAACACGCCTCTCTAAACTAGGTCACTCAGAAAAAGCAGAGCACGTTTGAACCCCACCCACGAGACTTTGAACCATATCCCCCACTGGATCCCACGCCCCGTCACACATCCGGGCGGGGGCGGCAGTGACCTCTGATGTCGATTGACGTCACATGATGACGTCACAGTGAGGCATTTGGCCGGCCTCAGAGAAGGGAGCTCGGGTCTCATGGCAATTATCTGTGGGCATTGGGCGGCGGCGCCGGAGCCGGATAGGCCCGCTGTGTTGTGTACGTCTGTGGTGGTGTGCATATATATGTAGTAGCAGGTAGTTCTAGTAGTCTGCGCGCAGATGCTGGGTATAGCATGGTAGGTGTGGAGTGGGCTGTCTGGAGGTGTTGATCTGTCGTCGTGTCGGTTGGTCTATTTTCCGGTGGTGCCCGCTGCCTGGTCTGGGTCTGCGTGGTTGGGTTGTCTGTCCTTGTGTCTGTGCTGTGTGATCGGCGGATGCGGGGTTGATTTCCGTCTGATGTAGCTGCCAGCCGCGGTTCTGTAACTCTGGTCCCAGGTCATGCGCTGATGGACGGGAGCCAGGCGAGGTCCCGCGACTGTGCTGCCTTGGTACGACAGACGTGAGCCAGGGCGGAGCAGGGGTAAGCGGAGCCGGAGAGGCGATGTGCAGGAGGATGGGAGGAGGAGAGTGTAAGGAGCCGCCGGTCAGCCGAGGCGGAATGACGGCAAGGAACGCAAGTGCGAGAGTTATTATACCGACAAGGTTGAGACATGATAGAGTAACCGAAGGATGGGGCGAATGAAACCTGCAGGAGGAAGGAGGGATCAGACCAACGCGGGGCGGAGAAAATGGCTTGAGGAGAGAAAGGGAGATGGCAGGAGGATGCCGGACGCAAGACGCGGCGAGAAATGGCTGAGGAGAGAAAGGGAGAATGGAGGAGGATCCGACCAAACGCGGCGGAGAAATGGCTAAGGAGAGAAAGGGAGAATGCAGGAGGAAATACAGACATTTATGAGAGGTCGTGTGATGATGCGATAAGCGGAATAGGAATCTAGGATAGCGGAATGGGTGAAGACAGAATATCTTCATCGCTTAGGTTTGCAACGCGCATAATGAAAATCGGTATAAATGAAAGGATTCCTTTACAAGGCTCAACGGAAGATATAAAAACTTGCTGCCACAAACTTTGCATTTACCAATTAACATAACACTCCAAGCTGCATGTAATTGTAGAGTTAGACGTTGATTCTCGCACCAGCCAGCCATATCTGGGTGGAATTGTATCTGTTTAAGTTGTCACAACCGCTTACCGTTAACACTCGCTGCTAACATTTCCAGACCATCATCAGTACCGCGCTTCCACAGGAGCCAGGAGGAAGGCTGCAGCAGTTCTGCATAAACAACAATGACATAACTGCTGCGCTCTGGTAGCCGCAATTAACGCTCCGGCCGTCCCGCAGTTACAGTTTCGGTAACAGTGTCGGTGACAGTAGCGGTGACTGTCGGTGACAGTAACGGTGACTGTTGGTGACAGTAGCGGTGACTGTCGGTGACAGTAATAGCAACTGTCGGCAACTGTCCGGCGACTGTAACAGCAACTGTGACAGTAACGGTGAATGTCGGTGACAGTAGCGGTGATTGTCAGTGACAGTAACAGTGATTGTCGGTGACAGTAACGGTGACTGTCGGTGACAGTAACGGTGATTGTCGNGAAATGGCTGAGGAGAGAAAGGGAGAATGGAGGAGGATCCGACCAAACGCGGCGGAGAAATGGCTAAGGAGAGAAAGGGAGAATGCAGGAGGAAATACAGACATTTATGAGAGGTCGTGTGATGATGCGATAAGCGGAATAGGAATCTAGGATAGCGGAATGGGTGAAGACAGAATATCTTCATCGCTTAGGTTTGCAACGCGCATAATGAAAATCGGTATAAATGAAAGGATTCCTTTACAAGGCTCAACGGAAGATATAAAAACTTGCTGCCACAAACTTTGCATTTACCAATTAACATAACACTCCAAGCTGCATGTAATTGTAGAGTTAGACGTTGATTCTCGCACCAGCCAGCCATATCTGGGTGGAATTGTATCTGTTTAAGTTGTCACAACCGCTTACCGTTAACACTCGCTGCTAACATTTCCAGACCATCATCAGTCCCGCGCTTCCACAGGAGCAGGAGGAAGGCTGCAGCAGTTCTGCATAAACAACAATGACATAACTGCTGCGCTCTGGTAGCCGCAATTAACGCTCCTGGCCGTCCCGCAGTTACAGTTTCGGTAACAATGTCGGTGACAGTAGCGGTGACTGTCGGTGACAGTTGCGGTGACTGTCGGTGACAGTAGCGGTGATTGTCGGTGACAGTAACAGCAACTGTCGGCGACTGTCAGTGACTGTCGGTGACAGTAACGGTGACTGTTGGTGACAGTAGCGGTGACTGTCGGTGACAGTAATACAGCAACTGTCGGACTGTCGGTGACAGTAACGGTGACTGTCGGTGACAGTAACGGTGACAGTGTCGGTGACAGTAGCGGTGATTGTCAGTGACAGTAACAGTGATTGTCGGTGACAGTAAGCGGTGACTGTCGGTGACAGTAACGGTGATTGTCGGTGACAGTAACGGTGATTGTCGGTGACAGTAATCGTCGGTGACGGTAATCGTCACTCGTCCCACTGCACCACGCCTCCCCGTCTCCCCGCCATCGTGGCGCCGGTCCCGGTGCCGGTGGCTGCAGAAATCGGGCACAAACGGACACCCCCGGGAGCCATCGGACGCATCCTGGGCTGCCGCAGATACACACAGTGTGGTCCGGACTAACACCCCCTTCCCACCCCCACACACAACACACGTCGCGGCTCCCCACCCCGGCTCAGGGCTGGAGCGGAAATCGTCCCGTTATCTGTACGATGCAGGCAAGACGGGGACTGAAATAATATAATATCTCCTCCATAAAGAAATAAACGTAAAGAGAGAAACATATTTCTCTCGCTTAAAACACGCATATATGGCACGCAGTGTATGTGAAGACATGAGTAAGTTGCCAACTTAATCAGCAAATATTTTCACAAAGGGCATTATCTCTGCCAGTGTGTTTTACTCGTAAGCAAAGAGCTATTCTTTCAGTATTAAATGTAGAGCTTATAGGCATTCACAAAAAGTGATCAAGATATAAGGTAAGAACGCTTGACCGAACGATTATGTTATTAAACTGTAATATCGGAATGACAATTTTTCGCGTTATGTTTAGGATACCTATTTTGTTTAACCTCGTTCCCGATACAGTTCCCGTTCCCGATACTAAACAGTAAACTGTAACTGTCGAATGACAATTTTATCGCGTTATGTTTAAGGTACCTATTTTGTTTACCTCGTTCCCGATACAGTTCCCGTTCCCGATACACCAGAATTCCCGATACAAATCAGACATCAGCCATCATTCCGCGGAAGGCCCGAGGGCCCGATACACCAACATTCCCGATACAAATCACCCGTCTATTCTGTTCCATCGCCCGTCTATTAACAGCAGACTATTAACAGCAGTTAGCGGCAGAACCACCGACTCACATCTCCGTTAACAGCACCCTTTCTACACCGTCAGCGCGTTATCAACCAGCTGCAGCTCTGTTGTCCAGCCGAGCTCGACTCTCTGCTGACGAGGCTGGGGGAGGGGTTCGTTAGCCGGTCTGAGAGGACCTCCTCCAGACAGACCGGCGCGTGACCGGCCTGTTCGGCGAGGGATAACGGCCGGATTTCTGAGATCAGGGGAGTAGAGTCAGCTGGTAGTGATGGGAGTAGGACTTAGGAGTGAGCGTGACGGTGGCGTAGGTACTTAAGTTAAATATTTTTTTCTTCAAATGGGGATATATTGTTGGGTTAAGTTGAGGACGAGTCGGCAAATGCAACTTTAGTTTATTTTCTATAAGCACGCTAATGAGGTAATATTAGCCGTTTTCACGATGGCCTATTTTGGGCGAAATGATTTAAAACATTTTAAAATGTTTTAGTAGTAGCCTTCTTCACGATGGACTAATTTGCGAAAAATGTGTTAACCCTCGCCCTACGGTCCCGTAGGGCGAGGATTAAAACATATGTGGGTAAATTATTCCATCGTGAAAGCGGCTACTGCTGAAACATTTTAAAACATTTTAAAATGTTTTAAAACATTTCGTGCAAAAAAATGCATCGTGAAAACGGCTATTGATTTTGACAAAGGTACGTTTGAAGTAAATACTCCCGCTGCCACCTAACGCTTCCGCGTTGTCCGCGCCTGAAACTGCTGCTCCTTACTGTAACACAAAGCTGGTTACAAAGCCGTCAGATAGCTGATAAATTGTCCTAAACGTATCATTCAACACAGAATGTATGACCAAACAGGTGATACCAGCATGTTTCGACTCCTCCCAGCTGGCTGCGATTCTTTTAGCAGCCTCCCGCCGCTTGGCACAACCTCCCTCAGCCCCACAACGTCCCTTCCGAGCCATAAACCCGGCTAAACACATCGCCAACACGCGTCGTAACTCGCCCCCCGAGGGTCGTAACATCGGAGACGATAACAGCCGCTGTGACAAACTGTGTCGGCTGGTCCACACAGACTCACATCGATCGCCATGCCGGACCCGGAAACGGGCCACAGCAAACACAGGCGCCGGATATATGTGGCGATAGATAACGCAGAAGTCCCAGACAAAGCTATTCGCAAGGCTGATATATAGATATTTGCTGATATATTCTGCACAAGGTCACAAAGGCCGCGGCAGACGATATTAGCTGATATATTCTGCAGAAGGTCACAAGGCCGCAGCAGACTATATTAGCTAATACATTCTGCAGGTCACAAGGCCGCAGCAGACGATATTAGCTGATATATTCCTGCAGAAGGTACAAGGCCGAGGCAGACCTATATTAGCCTAAATACATTCTGCAGTCACAAGGCCGCAGCAGACGATATTAGCTGATATATTCTGCAGAAGGTCACAAGGCCGCAGCAGACGATATTAGCTAATACATTCTGCAGAAGGTCACAAGGCCGCAGCAGACGATATTAGCTGATACATTCTGCAGAAGGTTACATAAACCAACAGAGGACAAGTATATGGGCAAGGAGCGGCCAGGCATCACGGTATCGGTAGTGGGGAGTATGTGATCTCTGGTGTTTATATCAGGGGCGTAGCTTCTCCAGAAAAGTTTATGGGGGTGAGCTGGGAAAAATCACCATCAAAATTACCATCAAATCCACAAAAATACATATTTCTCCCCGTATTTGACCCACTTTCTCGTCCAAGTTGGGGGAGGCTGAAGACAAGTTGGGGGGTTGAAGTCCCCTCGACTGAATAGAAACTACACCCCTGGTTTATATGTTACCTAGTTATGATATACCTTCTCGGTGGAATATCACCGACAAAGCCACGGTGAGCGGAGATGGCTGGTGGGCCGCTGACGGAAGCAGCAGTATCGGGATATTTGATGCCGGGTGTCGATATCGTATATATTGCTAACGGCACTGGTATGATATATGGGTGTCGGTGATGGTGTATATGTGCGTCTCCCCGGTATGACTTTGGGTAATAGGATGGCGTGCCGGACATTGGTCAATATATGATATATCACCATGGTAAATGGTGTGTCAGAAAAAGGCTAGGCCAGAAAGGACATTACCGACCGGACATGACATTTCGTTTATCCGTAATGGAAATCAGCCGAAAATGAGGGAAAATATCCAGAACGGGACTGTGTTTGCAGGCGATATTGGAGTCGGCCTGATAAGATGATGCAATGGCTATTAATCCTATTTCTCGGAGACAATAAACAAAGTACAGGCTAGTTGCAGTATGTATAAGGGCGTAGTTGAGCCCTTCGAATAGACCAGGGTTTAAACAATCCAGTGGCACAGGAGTTTTAAACTAAACCGCTGGGCAGTTTGCACGTGCTGATTTTTTCTCTCTCACATCAGCACGATTTATCAACACTCAGCAGAAATCGGCTGCAGCGACACGCACATACAATTACTTGGAGCAAAATGCGCCGTCCAGAACCAAACAAGAAATAACGCGGAAACCGTATGGTCGTGAAGGCCAGCAAATGCATGTGATATGAACACGCACTCGTGGCATATTTTTACGATTTGAGCCAATCATATGGTTTAATACGCAGTTATATATCCTTGAGCATGCAGACCACGCACATTGTGGTGAAAGCTGCTGTCAAGTTTGAGAGGACCGTTCGATTGAGATTCCGATTTTCCGGGTGACATGGCACTCCCATTTTGCACTGAAACAGTTATGGCCTGATGTCCAGGGACGTAGCAAAGGGGGCATGCCATGCCCCCACCCCCAGAGCAAAATAATTCACACTGGAAGAGAATGGGATTCTCTGAAACACCCCCCCCTCGGTCAGCATATATATGCTGAGGAAGCAAAATGTGATTTTTCCCGTGTGCCCCTCCCCCTTGAGGAAAATCCTGGCTACGTGCCTGCCTAAGTTGAGTCGAACAATCCTCTCAACTTTCCGATTGTAGGCATATCTCACTAAGTGGAGCAGCTCGTCGCTTACACTGCTATGTCACCGTAAATACTTTCGCAGTAAACAGGACGTTCTTTCTTTCAACTATTGAAGCTTAGGCGAGTGAACGTATCTCCTCTTTTGCGAAATTGAGGCTGCTCAACCAAGTTTGAACCGTTCAGAGATAAGCACAATAGGCTGGTCAACACATCAACTACCGACACACACTCCCAGTTGTCCAAAGACATTTTCCTTTCCAGACACATTTTCGCATAACGCAGATATCAAACACCTGTAAGGCAGACGAACCTTAGATCCTAATGCTAAGGGTGCCTTTGAACATCGTCTTTGATCTTACGGCCCGGATATTCCGGAGCTCAAAGCACTTCTTATCTAAAAGAATCACGTATCACCGAGCAAACGAGGAGCGCGCGAAAACGCCGGGAGAATATGAAAACCGGTCGGGGTCAGGGTTTCCTGCCCAAGAGGCAAACATACCCGGCATCCGACCCAAAGGTAGCCCAAGGCGGCGGTGCCCGTGACACACAAACACACAAATCCAGTAAAAACACATGCAGCACGCCCAAAAGCCGGATGGCACACACGTCAAACACAGGCATTAGGCATTAGGCATGCGTGCTCACGGGTCGGTGCACCTCTGCTCGGCTTTGGACCTATGTTACCGCATCGAAGACATCGGTGTCTTCGTATCTGTCGTCCGTTTCACCAAGCCAGGCTCACCAACAGCTCTTCTTGCCGGCAACACCAGCAGATACTACATAAAAACGACGGGGCCTCTGATCCGGTTGCTGTACCTAGACAACCCCACCACCGTCTTCGAGGACATGTGAGAGCAGGTGAGTGAAATAAAAAGTGGAGGGACAAGAGAAGAGACGGAAGGACCGGAGAACGGGTGGAAGGACATGTTGCCTCACCTGTTGGCCGCGTCGAGCCTGGCCAGCAGCTTGAGCTGCTCCTGGTTGGCCAGGTTGTTGTTGTTAGCCGGCGTGGTTTCCATGGCGACGGCGGCGGCGGCTGCCTGCGTCACCCCCTCAGCGTCCAGATCACATCTGAAGACACAGACAGGTGGCGCGTGCAGAAAACTGGACAGAGTACACACAGGAGAAGAAGCGTCCACCGGGTCCCCGAGCACAGACAAGCCACAACAAGCCATACAACACCAAGCCCGGCTCAAACACACGTCCTACTACACACTGGAGAATCCAGCAGGAGCTAGAAGGACAGGCCACAAGCCCTTCAAATATGCTTAATTAACCCCTAAATAAAGATGAAACAGAGATGGTATGATTTTGTTTTAGTTTTGTGAGATCGCGGCGAGACCACGGCAAACTTGAGTTTCTGAACAATTTCCCCAAAACCAACTTGCTTTGTGGATTTCTGGAGCCACCAGTGATACTTCATAGCACCATCGTGACTAACAGGCGCAATTCGTTAACATCATGCATGCGTAGACGTATCCCCAAAAAAGTCCACATAATAATTTCGAAAACTTTTTTGCTCGCACAGGAAGCGATTTTCGACGCACATTTGGCCGCCGCGTCACCCCTTCCTCACATTGTTCTGAACGATCCTAGATCAAAGATAGGCGAAACACAACGGAAATGACATCACTAACGGGAGCGGGTGACTGGATAACACGTCATTGACAAGGTTTAACGTTTGACACATGACAACGAAGGCGCGAACGAATCACGCACATCACTGGCACAGAGACTGACCACTGTGCAGCAGTAATCATAAGTGCGGCAGCCAGTAGACACTAACTGTGCACTTGTGTGCACGGTGCAGTGTGCACTGCGGACGTAAGTGTGCAGTGTGCACCTTCCAGTGTGTACGATGGCTGCGTTGTGCATGCATGCCACGGAACACGCCACACGTCACACCCGGCGAGAGTGCTCCGCGTTCCGACGGCAGCTCACCGCTTTCTAACGGCCTGCGCAAGGCTGGGGTGTAGCGGGCAAGGTCAACTGAGTCAAGGAGCCCGGTGTGTGTGACTGGAAAACACGACAAGCCTGCATTCCATGCACCGCGCCGGCGGTGTGTATACTGTGCTGGGCGCTGTGCAATGAGTGCAAGACACGCGCCGAAATACAGGTAGACTGCCCGAGCGATTGTGAGCTTCTTCAGTACTGAGTAGATAAAATCGACGCCAGATTTTTTTTTATTACAACTGATGCAAAATGGAGACACAAGTCATGAAGTAAATGGCTTTCAGCACCAGAACACCCCAAAGGCTGACCATTTTCACCACCAAAGCACACCCAAAACCTCACACACTCTGTGCACCATGCAGTGACCACCCAAAGCCAAACAGCCACGCAGAGATCCCTCCCACACCATCCTTCGGGGGCGCCATCCCTCGGGATCCCTCCCTCGCCATCCCTTAGGAATCCCGCGCCATCCCTCGTGGACACAGCAGTGACGGGCAGCCTCCCCCGGGACCCACCTCCCGTCCCAGACGACAGACACCCAATCTCGACCACCACTGACGATAACGCCAGGCGACGGCCCGACGCCGCCGACGGCCGACAGCGGCCCCGACGGCTCCGACGCAGCGCAATCGTCGATGTCGGCGTGGCGCACCCGTCGCGTCGCGTCGGTATCGACGGAGCAGCAGACGGGACGCAGACGGTGTGGAAAGCGGCGAGACCGCAGCAAAAGACGGAGGTCGGAGTGGACTGAAGTGGAATGGTGGCCCCGACGAGGGAAGCTGGGTCGCGAGCGAGCGACGAAAGCGGTTAACGAGTTCGCGAGGATTTGTCTCCTCGGAAAGATAGGCCTTACACAGGCCTAAGATCAGCTCACAAATCACGCATGGGCGAAGCTTCGACTCAAACGCAGCTAAATCTCACAACGGTTTCTATGTATCATTTTAACTTCGTTTGTGCGAGTTATAAGCACATGTAATGCACTACACTTCAACTCATATTTAAGCGCATGTTCAAGCACGCGACATGCGACACAAAAAGAAAACACTCCCTGAGAGCTTCACGCTTATTTCCCCAACGCTCTCAGCTGTCCTCTCCACTCTCTCCAGTCAAATAGTGAAACCCCGGTCCTTGACATACAGCTCAGCGTGAATTGGTGAAAAGAAAGCGTTTTCCGGTGACACGCTGCTACGCCAAGTGTTTTCACAAATAGCATCTACCTGCCCCACACGACCGCACCAACACGCCGATGTCCGTCCACGACAGTGCACTCGACCTACAACTATAGCCATCTGGCGGACTGGCAGTAAACTAACACCACAACCCCGGCCAGCTCCCTGGCCACGCTAGTGCCCTCTATCGGACATTTCTGCTGCTGCGAAGGGAGCGCCATCTACGGTGCCACCCGGCCGGGCACCGTGACGTGAGGACCCGGGTAACGCGAGTGCCTGAATGTGATGGTGGTACCAGGTCACTACCCACGCCAACACTCCTCTCCATCTGGCTCGTGCGAGCTTAAATGCATCGTCATTCGCCATGCCGCACAAAATGTTCCAGCTAACACAAATAGTTAATTTACTTCGACCTTAGTTCTCACCCACACTGAGCTATCCACACTTCCTTTCTAAACAATCTTACTATGTTTTATGGCAAGCAATTACAAACCATCGCCCGAAAATACCACAGGTGGGATTGCGGGTTCGAGAACTCTGAAATGTTTTTGTTCCGGTCCAATTTCCGCTGTGGACACAGAGATAGACCGAGACCCAGAACGGCGGTGTGAGCGGGCGAGCCAGCACGGCGATCAATCCCGCTGTGTTCACAGTGTGGCGGCGATAAAAGCGAGCTGGCCTGTTGACCTATTGGTTCCGTTTCACGATGTAAAGCTTAATATTGATGGTGGGTCACGCACCCGGTCTCGGTCGCAGAGGCAAATACAATCAATAAGGCATGTGCCTGGACTCGTACATCACATACCGATGACAGCTAATTTAAATAATAAGTTTCTATCAGTTTATAGGCTCATTGCGTGAACAATTGAACACAAGCCAAACAGAATAGTGACTGCTGTGTTATTTTCATTAATTAAATTGTCATAGCATTCGTGACATGACATTGCAATGTCATTGACCATTTGACCACGTTATGAATTGACCACGTTACCAAATGGCAGTGCTGCCATATCGCCAGTGCTGCCATATCGCCAGTCTTGCGTGCGGTATGCCACAATCACTGTGCTCAGAGCCGGCCCTAACGTTAACTAGGCCCAATCGAGGCCATCGCTCCAGAAAGGAAAGTGAGGCTACCCGGCGAGTACCGACCGACGCGCGCGGTCACTCAGGTCACCGAGGTCACCGGGACGGGGCTGGAGGTCACCGAAGGTCAGCAGCTCCGGGCAGGTGGCGAACTGGGGCAGACGGCCGCTACTGGAGTAAACAACGTGAGGAGGCACCAGTGGAGTCCGACGTTAGAGCAGTACTGTTCGTCGGGCACTGGACGGTCAATGACCGTCAAAATCGCAGACGGTTCTTTATTGTTCTTTATATAGCCATTCAAACAACTACTCATGCAATTGTTAGTTTAATCGAGTTAAGCTAACTCCAGCCAGCAGCGCTCCTAACGTCGAGGTTCGTCTTACCAGTCTTAATAAGTGGTTCGCCATTTAACAGCGTCTTAGCGAGCAAAGCTTTGAAGAAAACGATACTAGCTTAGCGAGAACCAAAGCTCAACAAAGCAGGCGCGGATCCAGGATTTCGGTCAGGGGGGGGCGCGCAATACAAAAAGTTGCGCTCTCCGGCGCGCCCTCACGGGGCGCCATAGGAAAAGTCCGGCTCAGGGGGGGGGAGGGGGCCCAAGCGCCCCCTTGGATCCGCGCCTGCAAAGTTTACGTAAAGGTGGTTGGTTTTGGTGAGTTGACCTTAATGGTCCAACGCCTAACCAAATGCAGCAGCGGCCTTGCTTTGTAACATCAGATATTCGTGTTCAAAAGGAATATTTCAATTCATAACGAGCGGGACGACAGAGAAAGCCTTGTTAGTTGTTAGTACTGAGTAACAAAGCGTCCAGCGCTCATAAAACAATCCCTTGGGGCCATGGGCAGTATCCCGAGAGATCTCATTAGCATTGAGACCTAACAAGGCATTACCATCAGGCTAGTGTCATACGTGGAACGATGCTATTATATTTGCTGCAAAAACGGACAGGCGGATGACGTGTCACAACCCACTGTTGTTGGTTGTCCACCGGGGCACTTATGTATGTCAAGGTAATCGTAAGAGCCGCCTCTTTTGTGGACGATGCTCCTTCGACATCTGAGCGTAAAAGCATCCGCTGTCGTAATGGCGGAGTAACATCAGACCCGTGGAAAAGTCACAGGATGTGACAGTCTATGACGTCACAGTGACGTCACAGGGGGTCACAGCAGCTGATGCAGTGTTGCCTGCTGAGGGCAGCTGCGGCAGCGCGCTGTACAGAGCTGTCAGAGCTGCGGCCCAGTCGGGAGTTTAGAGCTGTATGGCACAGCCGAGCTCAGAGCTTTGGTTTCCGGTTGCCGATGACAGAATCAATGCAGCACTCCAGAGTGGAGTGTCAAGCCCAGCGGTCGCCACCATCTCTCCCAATGGACGGAGACGGGGTCGGGAAGTGTAGGTGCGCAGCTGTCGCAGCTACGTAGGCGTGGCGCCGTCGCAGCTCGAGATGCCGCAGCTGGTGCTGCTGATCACATGATCACATGATCACGGAGCTGATCACAGCTCTGTTAGAGAGGGAGGCGGAGGCGGAGGCGGAGGCGGAGGCGGAGGCGGAGGCGGAGGCGGAGACGGAGACGGAGACGGGAGACGGAGGCGGAGGCGGAAAACGCTGAAGCTGCTGAAAGAATGCTAATTTTATCAGGCTTCATGACAACCGGTCCAGCAATATTTTTGATCGTGTGGCCTATACCGATGTCAACTGTCAAGCCTTTGTTCGCTAACAGACATACAAAGCGACATAAATGGAAATAAGATCGAACATAGCTATCACTGGCCGTTCACATATCACGCGAGCGCCGAGCTTGCGAGGGCTTCCAGCTCCGACCCTCCCTCACTGAACACCACTCATGTGTCCCTAACAGGAGCCTAGATACCGTAACGTAACTGAAGTTTTGACCGTGCCTGGCGCCTGCACAGTGACTCATGATATTGTTATTACAGCAGCGTGACTGCGCCGCGCATATTGATTGGTCCGGATGACCTTGTAGAAAGCAATTGGCGCAGACCGAGTGGGCGACCGGCGTGCCGGTCATTGTGAATACATTGCTGTGTGGCTGTTTGAACTCACGCCTCAACCGAATAATTGTTAGCGCAAATCGAGGATGACGTCCATCAATAAATGGAAATAAGGCCTGGAGTGTTTGTGTATTGGGGTTTTCGGGCGCGCCGAAGGCCTGGAGTGTCTGCGTACGGCGGACCAACGGCATGTTTCACCCTGTCACCAGAGTCAGACCCCGAAACAAATAAATATAATTGGAGCTGGACATAAACCACGGTGAAACTAATGACCACTGGCCAGGTATCTCACCATCGCCGAATCCAGAGCACACCAGCTATGTCCACTACATGGCACTCGGTATGCCGTCGACATATTGACGTGGTAAACGTTTGTGCTCACCACTTCAACAGGTGGTGAGCGTCTGTGCCTTCGTCTTTGATCTGACGTTGCTCGCCGCTGCCTTCCCTGGCTGCTCACTTAAAGGGACTGTCCCACCTTTTCAAAAGTTCTCAAATGTACGCCGCATGTGGTGCTAAATAATTAAGTTAACTTCTGCCGAAACACGATTTATGAATTGTTTTCTCACTAACCAGTGCTTATTTCATAAAACAATACGTTTTAATATATTGGGTTATGACGTCATTATGAAATATTTTTGGGAAATAGAGAAAAAACCTTCACGCTGCTATATGTATGACTTAGTGTATGGCCTTAGTGTAAGCCAAATGTAAAACAATCGACTTTCCAAAACATTGGGTAAAGAGAGATGACGACATCGTTAAGACCCTAATGCTATACACTATTAGGTTCTTTGTTGGAGATGTCAAAACCAAAACTCAAATTTCTTTGTGATTCGGGACCTCGGATGGTTGTTTAACTTATACCATGCATGATTTCAATGCCAAGCACGGAAAATGGCTATCTCAAACTCAAATATAATGTGAAGTTGAAGTCCTTTAAAGGACTGTCCCACCTTCAAAAAAGGTGTGTCAAATGTACGATCGGTTGGTGGTTTGCAAAATCATGAAGTGAATGCTGACTGAACACGATCATTGACATTTGGTTTCTCCACGAACAGTTGCTCAATTTAATAAAAAATACCGTTTTATATTGGCTTGATGACGTCATATGAAGGATTTTTGGGAAAAAAAGAAACCCTTCACGCTGTTATAAGTAGGGACTGGTGTATGAGGCTAATGAGGGCCAAGGTAAAAAACAGGTCGACTGAATCAACTTTAGCAAAGAGAGACTACGCACGGCTCACGGCCACCAATTCAAATACATTGGGGGCTGGCGATGTCTTACAGATTTTGCAAAATCCAAACTCGAATTTTATCTTTGATTCGACTCTCAGTGTTGTTTTAAACTGTATACATACATAATTTCAATGACAAGCACGCAAAATGGCTATCTCAACTCAAATCTTATGTTAAGGTGGGACAGTCCCTTTAACACACGGTGACTGGCCGCCGGGACGGGTATACGTTACACGCTAGTAGGGGTGCCACGGTAACATCGGTGACGGGGTGTCCCGCCGGTGAGAGGACCGACCGACCCAGTAATGCCTCAGTTCAGTGACACTGTCCAACCCTGACCCCGGTCCTAATGCCACTCCCTCTGACCCGGTCCTGGCGCCAGTCCCTCCGATCCCGTCCTGGTGCCAGTCCCCCTGACCCCGGCCTGGAGCCGCTCCGGTATCAGTGCCCGCCGGCAGAGGACCCCGCCACACCTATTAGTCAAGTGATCTTGGCCACACCCATCGTGACGGCACGGGAGGGACGGGACGAGAGGCACCGCTCACCTCCGTGGCGAAACTGGACCACCACCGCGCCACAAAGGAACCACCCGCGCCGCTTACACCAGCAGCCGGCACCGCGGCTGAAAAGGCGCGGCTGACCCAACTACGCCGGCGGCGGCAGCGGCGGCGCTCTGGTGACGAAACCAGCGCGTCGTTCCTAATTAGCGGCGCAGTCGGAGCCGGGCCGGCCGACGGACCACAGCCGTGCCCTGAGCTGACCTTCCCCCTCCCCCAGGGGCCGGCGGCGGGGTGACTGGTGTAACACCATTTGGGAGTACCGGCCGGCGGCGGAAATGGCGCGGCTCGCACGCTATGGGACGTTCGTGACGCGTTCGTGACGCAGCTGATGCGTGACCCGTCCTACACGTCACGTGTGGCTCGCGGCACTGACAGTGCCGCCGGCATGTGGAAATTTCATATTGGCCAACCCAACACAATCACGAGCGTGTGTTAAAAATCAGGCGCAGCACCTCTGACGCTGAGTTTTGACCTCTTGGGAATCGACTGCACTTGTTATCCTCTCTTCTACATAAATTTGTTAATTGTTCGTAAAATATTCGTCACTCATCATATCACAGTTTACTGATCATTCAGCTGAGAACATTTTAAGACATGCTGGCCCGCAGTTGTCGGTTATCACCAGTTATAACCGGCAGCGAAAAGCAGTCAGCGCTTTACTACTATACCCAACGGATGGCCCTTTCCTGCCAACTCGACCGTTTACAGCAATGTTCTCAGTCTTGGGGTTGTGTCTGGGCCAGTGTTTGAGACTCGTTTACCGTCACCCATCAACCGCCTGAACTCAGTAGTCAATACTATGTATCTCAGCTTCGCTCGTGGAACAATAACGGCGCCAATCCAAATACCAATATCAGCATTCAGAAGGGATACAACAGCCGCTCCAGCCTGCTGCCAGCAGATAAACACAAACAGCTCAGAATAGCCGACGATAGGCGGGTAACACAGCACGGAGCTGGGCGGGGTCTGAGTAGCAGCTTCTGCAGGATATCGGCAGTGCCAGCCAGGTGGCCGCCAGGGGGAGGGCAGAGGAGGGGGAAGGGAGGGGATGGCAGGGTTGGCAGGTCACCAGGCTAACTGGAGAGAGAGAGAGAGAGAGAGAGAGAGAGATACAGGGCAAGGCGGCGCCCAGTCGGCTTCCTGGCGGCTAGGACAGGTCTCCTCAGCTGACGACACGGGGCGTCAGAAACGACCCGGTGCCAGAAAACTGGACGGTAAGATTAGCACAACTTCTAACCAAACAATCAACTTCAATCAGCTTCTAACCAAATTAAGCTAGCTATCCTGTCAGGAACACCGCCGCCGAGCTCACCACAGCTGCCTGCCCTGATAACCCCGCTGTAGCCCTGCTGACCGCGGCTGGATAATGGTCCACGAGAGCCGGTGATCACGCTAATTTGCCCTCCGGCGGGTGCGGAGGGAGCAGTCCTCAGGCACACTGGGCGGGGTCGGACGTGCCCGGAGGGATCCGGGTCACTGGCTCACCCTCCCCGCCCCGCCCGTCCCTCGACGTCACTGGCACACCCCCTCCCCTCCTCACCACCCCCTCCGTCCCGCCGCTGATGCGTGTCAGCACCGTTTCACCCAGCGTGGGCAGCTGATTCGGCACGGGTCAACGGCTCGAAACGGGGAGGACATTTCACCGTACGATTGGTTTACAATAACGCCTTCACTCATGCGCACGTGATGTGAAGCTGGGAGGTTTTGGATGTGAGCGCTGCGGCGGCGGCGGCAGCGCTGTGTGACTGTGGAGTCTGCGGTCACTGACTCAGTGAGTCGTGAGTCAGTGACTCACCCGCCAGTGACACAGACAGCGGGAACCAACCCGCAGTCTAGGACTGCTGACTTATTGGGTTGGGTTTCACAGTAGTTACAAATCGGTTTCGTTATATGAGTAATGTGGCTGGCGAAGGTCATTTTTTCTTAAGCGGGCTAGCTAGCTCACGGCAATATTTTGTTCTCAATCATGTCTCATCATGTCTCCAGTCATGTCTCCAGTCAATCATCATGTCTCCAGTCTCATTGTTGCTTCAGGACGCGTATTACGCGAAGATTAAATGCACATTGCACGTGCTTGTTTCACCACGGCGCTGTCCATTACACGGACTCCGGCGTGACAAGCCAAAGCATAACCGAGCTATTAGTGTGCAGTTAATAAGTCTGGGTCGTGACTGGAAAACCCCAGTTCGATACCCAGCGACACCGTAACTTNTAGAATGCCAATTAGACGCCAAATTTGAAATCAGCATCACAAAATGACCTAAAAATGGTCAAATTAAAAAACAGTCATGCCAGGTCATCTGAGGTCAGTGACCTCGGTTGACCTTAAGCAGTGCATGACCCCAGTTGAATATATAATCGTGTAAAATGGTTCCTAGAATTGAAACAAGCGTCACAAACTGCTCTAGAAACGGACAGAAGACGAACAAAGACATATGAGGTAATCAGAGGTAATAATGAGGTAATATGAGGTAGTCAGTTACCTCCGTTGACCTCTGAAAAGGTCAATCGAGATCGCAGTCTCTGCAAAAGCCACAACTGTCACCTAAAAACACCTTTGCATATACTCCTGAGTCCTGAACAACAAACACTCGGGAATTGCACATGTTTCTAGAATCGCTACTGCGGGACGCCAGTTTCGCTAAACACGACCTTGAGAAACAGGTCAAAGGTCATAGATCATACTGGTTAGAATTTCGAAATTTTCAGATTATGTGTTAAATTGATGCAAAGTAAAATACTGAAAGTTCCATAGCGGTCGGTTAATATTTCGTAATTTATTCCGAAAAAAAACGAGGGGGTGGCATCCAACCCCCTCCCCCTCTACACTAGCGAGGGTTAATGTGTTCCCTACATTTCCCAACAGCAAACTGTCCTGTTACATGTTAAGATAATGTTTGTGTTTATAAAAAATAGCACGATACAATTTTTCACCGATAATACCGCCATCTGATAAGCGAAACTTCAACTACTTTCAGCCAGCGAGGTACATTATGCGAATATGCTATAGGTGGCGCTGGTGTGCACATACAGCGAAAATGCATGTTGCCACGGATCTAGGACGGAGTAGCGCAGCTCCCACAGGGCAACGCCACCCTCCCAAAGTTGGGGGGCACGGAGGCAGTTCTGAAGTCCATTCTTTCCATCAACGCCCATAGGCCTAATGTTAAAATCCGAAAATATTGGGGGGACACGTCCCCCCCGTCCCCCCCGCTGGCGGAGCCCATGCACTCCCACATATTTGCGTATTTCCCTCCGCCACCTGGTGAGAGTTCGTTCGCGGAAACGTCTTCTTTAAAGGGAATATACCTAGCTACTTGGGAAAAGGATGTAGAATGGTGGAGAGAGTGCTCTGATTACGGTTCTGGCATTCATTTTTGCACAACAAATATTGAAACTTGAAAAATATTAATATTTTTACATGTGACGTCACAGCAAT
The DNA here is from genome assembly GCA_014673585.1 of Semibalanus balanoides. NCBI lineage: Eukaryota > Metazoa > Arthropoda > Thecostraca > Balanomorpha > Balanidae > Semibalanus > Semibalanus balanoides. Next base: position 28,512 of record VOPJ01000432.1, read on the forward strand.
CTGCGTCACCGAAACGAGTTGTAAATCACAAGTAGGCATCGGACGGCAAAAGTCGCTCCTTGAATTAAATATGTAAAAAATATATACAACTGCGTTCGCTGGTTCCCGACTCGCGAGTAATATTGGACGCGATTAAAAATGTGTAAATTCAGAGGCGTCGCCTACCTTCTCAAAAGTGGTGAGGGCGAGGCACTGCCAGGGCCGCCAAACCCAGTGGGGGGGGGGGCGCCGCTGTCTAGAGGGGCGCAAACCCATGAACTTGCTGGTTTTCACTCATTGGCGAAATCCAGCAAATCCAGCAGCTAAGACACGGGCGAATGTCCATGTTTTTTGTTTTGTTTGGGGGAGTCTAGGGACGTTTTTAACAATAACGTTAAAGGTACTGTCCCACCTTAACATAAGATTTGAGTTGAGATAGCCATTTTGCGTGCTTGGCATTTAAATAGTATGGTATAAGTTAAACCAACAAACACTGAGGTCGATCACAGAGAATTCGGGTTTTTGATTATGCAATCTGATAACATCGCCAGCCCCCCAATGTATTTGAATTGGTAGCGTTGAGCCGATTGTCGTAAGTTTCTCTTTGCTAAATGTTGATTACAGTAGACTTGTTGTTACCTTTGGCCAACATTAGCAACATAAACTAGTCCTACTTATAACAGCGTGAAGGTTTTTATTTAAATTCCCAAAAAAAATTCCATTTATATGAGCGTCATCAGCCCAAATATTAAAACTGATTTTTATGAAATTGACGGCACTGTTCGTGACAAACAAATGTCATATCGTGTAACAGCATTCACTTCATATTTTGCACACAAAGGACGTACTTTGACAAATTTTTGAAGTGGGGACGTCCCTATTAAAGGACTGTCCCAACCTTTTCAAAAGTTCTCAAATGTACGCCGCATGTGGTGCTAAATATTAAGTAATTGCTGCCGAACACGATTATGACATTTGTTTCTCACTAACAGTGCCTAATTTCATAAAAAACTACTTTTAATATTTGGGCTGATGACGTCATATGAAGGATTTTTTTGGAAAATAGAGAAAACCTTCACGCTGCTATATGTATGACTAGTGTATGGCTTATGTACAGCCAAATGTAAAACAAGTCGACTTTACAAACATGGGGCAAAGAGAGATGACGACATCGATTAAGAAAACCCTAATGCTAATACACTATAGGGTTCTTTGTTGGAGATGTTCAAAACCAACTCAAATTTGTTTGTGATTGCGACCTCGGTAGGTTGTTTTAACTATATACCATGCATAATTTCAATGCCAAGCACGGAAAATGGCTAATCTCAACTCAAATATAATGTTAAGGTGGGACAGTCCCTTTAAGTGGGAAGCGAGAGGCAGATCAACTATAAATTTGTTGAAAGGGGGAGGGTGCTTCTCAGTTCATCTGCATCTGTAGTCGTAGGTATGTGTGCACGTCCGAAGACCGTTTGTTGTGGATGGGGAACAAACATGGTTTCAGGGCCTTTCAGGGGGGGGCGTGGCCCCTTACCCCCTGGATCCGCCCCTGATTTAACTTGCTTAATTGTCTTGCCCTCTTTAAAGGGAGTGTGCCTACTCACATTGGTCATGTGAAGTTGTTGACACTAGTCTGTAGAACATATTATTTCTGAAAATTTAGCCATTACTTCATGTTACCAGATTCACTTTATGTTGCCTGAGATTATTTCAAAGTCGCCAATCACATACTGGCAGTACTTTAATTTATCGAATAGTCCGCAGAGAAGCTTCGCTACTAGAAGCATTGTTTTTAAATTACAACGCTAGCATAAATTGTTAGCTCTGGCCAATAGAAAACAACTCGTGAGCCCTGATAACAGCTGCCGACCAGAGCCTTGATAACTATAAACAAACCCATACTTTGCTCGGTATAGGTTTGTTTATCGTCTTTGGTGCGCCATTATAGGCAACATCTTCGTTACTCTGTTTATATTGACGATCGTTTATGAGTTTTGAAACAAAACAAATGCAAAACAGAATATAAGTAAAAATTCAACTAAAGGGCTCCATACGTGAATTTTATCGTAACCAATGATCAAACCAATAGCTTCTTACCGTATAATCCCCGGCAATTCCCCCTCGCGTCCGCTACTCGACACGCGTCACTGTTTAGAGTCATCCTGTGACGGCTCGTTCCCCGTGGTGGTACCCCAGCTAACAATTTGACGTTGTCGCTACGTTGTGACAAGGTTGCAACACAGCCACACAACGCTGTGATGGTGTAATTTTGTAGACTCCCAGGAACGTTGTCAAAAAGTTTCCTTGTGACGCTCACAAAACGTTGAAACAACGTTGCTGCAACGTTACTTTTGACAAGCATAGCTTAACGTGACTGAACGTGTATTGATCAATTAATCAATTTAGTAGAGAAAGGTGAATATGCTCAAATTTAGATAAAGTACCACATTGCGATCTGTTCTTCCAAAGTTACTAGAACAAAGGTGTTTTTGGATACATCGTAACGATACAACCGTTGCTGTAACGTTTAACAGCGACGTTTACGCAACTTGTTCTTCACAACATTCACGACGTTGTCGCCCAACGTTGTTAAAACGTAAAATTCCAACTTGATTTTTCACAACGTTGTTACAACGGTATCTGTTACCTGGGACCCCGATTAAGATGATGATGATTGGGGTTTAAGGGCGGGCCGACAGCAAAGGTCACATGCCCCCGATTAAGAACATTGTCACACGCCCAGGGTGAAACTTGGGGAGAGGGGAGGATATAAGATTGAGGAGGAAGCAGACCAGCGTTCACCGTGATTACCTTTTTGTACAATGTGCTGCACTTCGCCGCTGTTGAAGCTGAAGGTACCACGCTGAAGGTCAATGTCGCCTCCTTTGGTCGGCCTCCGGCTGGGCGGCCGAGGCCGCCAGCTGCCGAAACCAGAGTCCGAACTGCTGTCGCTGGTGCTTGACTTGTTCTTCACATCGCCTCCTCAGACCAGCTTCCGCAACCATCCGTCGTCCTCAGAGCTGGACTGAGTACATTTTTTTTAAATCTCGCGGCCGTTTTTTATACCTGGGTTCTCGGTTTTCAGGAATCTTATGGGAGGTGTTCTTTAATTGGATAATGGATATGTCTTCGCTCGCGCTCCGTCTTCTCCCTTGGCTCTGCACTCACAAAAAATAAACACCTGCACCATGTGTCAACACCCCTAGCCCGTGTGATGCCCACACAACCCAAAATACGTCGACTGGAAGGAGTCTAGAGATGTTTACCGCAACATTCGTGATCCCGCTGCATGGGGAGTATAGATAAAACGGAACACCCGTGATAACCGCTGCATGGTGTGTCGAGGTGTCGCAAACTAATGCAGGGGGTTTCGAATGACTTATCAGACGGGCGTATTGCGGAAGTTCGTTCACCACTAGGAAAGGTTTGAACGTCACCGCTGCGTGGTGGTGTCGAGTTGTCGCAATACTCATGCAGGGGGTTTCTAAATGACTTATCAGGCCAGGGCGTATTACGGAAGTTCGTCCACCACTTGCGGGAAAAGGTGGTGGACGACACACCACGTCACCGCTGCGTGGTGTGTCGAGTTGTCGCAATACTCATGCAGGGGGTTTCAAATGACTTATACATGCACGGAGTTTCTAATGACTTAACAGCCAGGCGTATTTCGGAAGTTAATCCACCACTAGGAGAGGTGTAACGTTTACCACTGCGTGAGGTGTCGAGGTGTCGCAACTCGCAAGACTCATGCCGATCTGAGCATGTTCTAACTTGACTCATGACCACTCGCGCCATTCTTCCTAATCTGAGCAACTAATAAGAGGCAAAAAACGGGCAAAACCATTATAATGATATCAATGTGCATTATTATAAACAGATCAATGCATCAACATCAACATCACAAATCATAACCATGATCATCAAGACCAAGCACACTCATACATAATCATAGTTTCTATGGATCACAGTCAGCAACGTATATGCGTATGTTTATAGAAGCTTCGTTTCTCCAATCAGTGCAGCTCCGACTGCGATACGTAATACTTTGGTTGTGACGGAGGGCCATAACACATTTAGACTTATCATACATATAATGTTTCTCGATAACAAATTCACAACTAACTGCATTTCTAAGATCAAAAGAACGCACGACTCACACACTCAGACTCACAGCTCAGAATAAGGTACTTGTTACTCCAATCACAACGCACAGATGACAGCATTTCGCAACCAAACGGTAACTTGAAGACTGACAACGCGTTCAGCGCATCGCACAAATACAGCACTGCTTTCCGCCAAGTCGCGCGCGAGGGCGCGCCCTCGGTGGGCAGGCGCGTCCTCGATGACGGAGCCCTTCATCAGGCCGGCCAGGTGACTGTCGTACTCGTCGAGCTGCTCTGGTGTCAGCTTCCCGGTCATGCGACGAGTGCGCGTCTCTGCAACAGCTAGGTTGGCGACGGGGCGACGGTCCGACTTCCACAACAACGCCATTTCATAACGGTTTTCGGTATCACTCCACGTGGGCACATCAGACTTCGGTACAGAGGTACTCACTTCATCTTCGGTGACGCCCACTGCAATCCAGACTCCACATTCTGCTCCACGGTGTGGCACCGGTAGACGTGACGGCGCGTCGACTGCTGCTGACCGGGTGCCCGTCCATGTAGCACGTACCCGAAGACCGTTTCGATGAGCCGCAGAGCTGGGGAGACCTCAACATGGTTCCACAAAACCACATGGTACATCTGGTCCAGTTCCAATCAAATGTCAAATGGTCCACCCTGGTAATCATCTGCACAAACTGGCACGTGACTTGGGAGGACAACAGGGTCAGGTTTTCTGTCATGCACGGGCACACACAGACGGTCACTCTTCCAGAACTTCAGCTCGACTCCCTCACCTGTGTGCCGACTCTTCAGCATCACTTTCGTCTGGTCGTAGGTGCGAGCCTCTTCGATGTGCTCCTGAAATCCAATGCAGGCAAACGTTCCCTGCCCCAGCGTCACAAGGCCAAGCTCCTCGGCCACAGCAGCCCTGATGAAAGAAGAGTCCGAGCCCCCATCAATCATGACACGGACTTGCTTGGTGCCCCCTGGTCCCACAGCATCAACCAGCACAGTTTGATTGTAGCACACTTGCCCACATTCAACATCACCATCTCCAACACGGTTTGCACTCACAGCTGCGAACAGTGCTAGCCACCTATAGCTTGGCTGAGAGGTGGTGGAAAATGAATCATACAAGAGATTGGCTGACCTTACCAGCTGCATCAGGAGCTCTGTATGCACTGGCAGAAGGAGACAGGCGCAAAAGCAGACAATGTACAGAAGCAAGCACAGTGACAGCAATGCAGCGGACGATTGTAGGTTCGTGATGGCACCGCAAAAAACAAGACAAGGACCTGCTTATGCACTGGCGAACCACGATGGGGACCTAGACATGAAAGCAGAGACAGCTTTTCCTGACGACAGTTCAGCGCTCCTAACAGTCATCCTCTGATAGCTGAAACATTGACTCAATCCATGCTTAAACTTGTTGGCATGCCATGCATGTTTCCATGCAGCACGAGCAGACGGGGCTTGGTTTCTGCCTATTACTGCAGCTGCACTCACTGGGCAGTGACTTCTTTTTTGAAGCACTGGACGCCTGGCCCCAAACGCTGGGCCTTCCTCCCTGATGTCCATCCTCCTGCGAAGAAACTCAAGGAAAACTCCTTCAACCCTGACTACTGGCAGGTTGCTGACGAGCCCACTCCAGCCTCCGGCCTCCGGTAGTTTGCCTTTAGCTATGGGCAGGAGAAGACTAGAAAGGCTGTGGCAAACTCGATTCCCATTGCCATCAGGGGTTCTCACATGCGACCGTTCAGATAAGATCAACAAATGACCTCATGCAGACAGTTCCTCGTTCACACAGGCATGTCAGAGTCTTTTCAAAAATCTCCTCTTTGACTCTTTCTGTCTTACAGAACCTGTCCTTCAATGTCTCCACAGCTGAAGCATAGCATGCATGAGAAACTGGTATTCCCTTTATACACTGAAGTGCAGTCCCAGACAGGTGACTTTTCAGTATGACAAACTTCTGCACAGTTACATACCTCGGTTGTTGTGCACGCCACGTTCAAACAGGTCCCAAAACTCAGCCACTGCAACAGATCTCCACAAAACATTGGCAGCTTGACATCAGAAACTTTAGGGCGAGGCATCCAACAAGCAGGTGCAACACATCATGCCTTCTCAACCCTCAAACAACAGACCGCTTTGGACTTGAAACCTCTTCCCTGAGATTAAGATGAGAAAGTTTCATCAAACACCCCTTTGCATCTAACAGGTCCCGCAGTGACATCTTCTCTCCAACGCTCCAGACATGGATTTTATATTTGCCAAATCATCCTGATCAACAACTCCTGCTCGGTACTCCTTCAAATCATTGTATCAGTTTGGTCACCTTACCTCGCAATGCTGTTCGGTTATTCGTTTAGGACTCCCACGTTCCTCACCCATTCTTATATTTGCAATTTCAAAAGCCACTTCACTTCAACTTTGAAACTTGAAACTGTCCGGCTCAATATCAAACAAATTGAAAAGCAAAGCACAAACTGAAAAAATGGGCTGGAAAATCCGGCCCCGAGAGACTATGTGTGCTTCTCACTTCAATCTCAGTGGACTGTATATCAAAATAAAAGAAATAAGTTTCAGCTCGGTCGTATTCCCTCGGTGACGGCACGGTAAGCACGTGACGGTACAGAACGATCCAGAACGATCGAAACGCGCAGCGCCTGGCCGGTCGGCTCACAAGATAATGTGTGGTTTATATGCAGAGTTCGCCGCAGGCGTGTTTTGAAATGTAATGTTGAGATAAGAAAAATCCATTGAAAGGCAACAGCATCTGGCATTTTTTTAACCTAATCAAACCTAACCTAACCTAACCTAACCTAACCTAACCCAACCTAACCTAACCCAACCTAACCTAAACCCACCTAACCTAACCACAACCTAACCTAACCTAAACCTAACCTAACCTACCTAACCAACCCTTAACTAATTTAACATGGCTTTTACTAATCTAACATTACATTTAAAAAACAGCGCTTCGCCGCATTAACTCCGCTTGCCAAATTGCACAATCGGATCGCGCGTGATAGGACAAATGAAGTTTTTTTAACTCTTCTAACAAAAGGATCGCACACCCGGAGGCTACCGGGTGATCCAGCCCTCTCCCGGAGGTTACCGGGTGATCCAGCCGGCGCAGGAATTTTGGTGTCTTTCCGAGCTCACACACACGATGCGGCGGTGCAGGAGCTGCTGGATTTAAACCTAGGTATATCATTTGACATTTCTTGAAGTTAAATATTTAGCTGCAACAACAAATTAAACAGCTGTTACATTGGGGAAGACTGGTAGCAGACCCACACAGACTATTTGTTTTTACTTTCTGAATTTCGTCGACTCGATTTTTAAATGGTGCAAAAACGAATTGTTTTATAGAAACGGACAGTCTAAATGTGCACACTGCACATGGCCCGAAAAGCCCCCTGGATTAGCAAAATTGCATCTCTTCTAGTCCTACATAAGTTTCGTGTGAAGCTGCCTACAACATTTTTTTTTTTTTCTTGTGTAAGCTTTCACCCAACCACGATACAAATTTACATCCATGATGTAGCCGTTTCGCACCTTAATTGAAAAGTTTTTTTAAAGTTCACAAACCACGATTCCTTGGGACCAATGAGTATACCTTGGTAGCATGACGGATAAAAACGTAGACAATGTTGTTTGTATGCATAGAGCGTCCAGTGGAGTGGACGGGTTTGCACTAGCAGTAAACTTCTAGTGCTAACTCGTCCGCTACGCTGGGCGATTACAGGTTAAGTGATGGTGCAAGACAGCAATGGGGATTGATAACCCGTTCTAGCCGTGGCACACCCGTCGTAGCTATAATACGTTGTTATACCCGTCATACACCCGAGTCCCTGGATGCTGTCTCGTATCTCCTGGATGGAAGTAGTGGAGTTCGACATGGCTGAACTTTTCCTTGGCCTAGCCGCCCCACAGCCATGGCATCACAGCCACAGCCAGCCACAGCCACTCCCAAATGTCAATGGCTGGCTGTTGGCCAGCCGTGATTTTTGGTGTAAATTCATATATGTGTATACAAATATATGTGTATGCGTTCAATCCACTGAACTCTATAAAGATGAAAGGCGCATTGGCCGGAATACTTGTCTAATGACGGCGGCCATATTGGTAATCACAAGAGCAGTCGGCGGCCGTTGTTAAAGGATAGGTGGGCGGGCGCCCAGGCTGACATTTTACAATATATTGAGCGAACTACTAGTCGTAGAGCAATATGACTACCACCACAATGTTTCCAAATTTGAGCAGAATATTCTAGAACTTTTCATTTTTTGCACGAAAAAATTATTTTCCTTATAATTATTTTGCGTTTCAATTTGAAACATTGTGGTGGTAGTCATTTTGCGCTACGTAGTAGTTCGGTAATATATTGTAATGTCGCCTGGGGTCCCGCCCGCCTATTCTTGGCTTTTAACACAGGCCGCCGACTGCTCATGTGATTACCAATTATGGCCGCCGTCATTAGACAACTCGGCCAATGGGGTCGCAGCGGCATAGCCACCCTGTGGTTCAATCATATATGTGTTTTAATTGTGCTGTTATGGCAACAGCCAACGCGCGAAGGCTTCTTTTAACCTTTGGTTTGATAAGATTGATTCAAAATACAAAAAAGGTAGACTATGCAGTCGCCAGCCACAGCCGTAACCATAGCCATGACAGGCGCGGATCCAGGATTTCGGTCAGGGGGGGGGGCGCCAATACAAAAAGTTGCGCCCTCCGGGCGCACCCTACGGGCGCGCCATAGAAAAGACCCGGTTCAGGGGGGCGCGCGCCCAAGCGCCCCCCCTGGATCCGCGCCTGCATGATCTGGAGATTTTCGAGTCCGGCCCACCCCATTAGCCGTGGGGCTCGGCTGGCCATGGGGATAGCCGCCCCATGTAGAACTCTAGGAAGTACCCTACCGAAAAGGCCCCCCACCCCCACTCCTTCCCGTCTAACCAGCCCGTGTCATACACTCACAAAAAATCAACACCCGCGCCATGTGTTGATCAACCCCTAGCCCGTGTGATGCCCACACAACCTAAAGTACGTCGACTGGAAGGTGTTTTTTTAGCACTCAGGGAGGTTTACCGGAACATCCGTGATCACCGCTGCATGGGGTTTATAGTTTTAAAGGAAATAGTTCACCTTCAATTGTTTTTTTTTCTCGAACACAATTTGATTATATTTTCAAATACAACTTTTTCATAATGTCAAAAATAGCCATAATCACGCCGATTTCAGACAGAAGACGTACATTATTAATTTATCAAAATATATGCGTACTCCTTTTTCGCAACGTCCCAAACCGCGGCTCAGCCAATCATATTCGAAATGTATAGTCGCGTAAGATTAACTCGCCTCTGCCAGGCGTGTGAGGGCCCACAGTAGGCCTTACCCAGCATGATGAGGCCCACAATCCTCGACAAAAAAAGTTAAATATATTCGGTTGGAGAGCCCTTTCAGCCCAGAAAACTTACTTTCAGGTTTTTTTAACACGGGCTACGAAGCTGCTATCTCGGTTCAAAACCCATGTTGAAGGTGAACTATTTCCTTTAACGGAGCACCCGTGATAACCACTGCATGGGATGTCGAGGAGTCGCAATACTCTTGCATGGGGTTTCGAATGACGCATCAACCATTAAATTATTTTGGGAGCACTATCACACTTTAGGGTGGCATCTCCTGCCATGGGTCCGCCCATGTACCTCAGTGGGTGAGCGCTGGACACACAAATGTGACACGGCAGATTCTCGAAAATAATTCGGTGAAAATCGACATGCCCTAACGTACATGTGCGTCAAACCGATCATCATAAGCTCGCTGTGACGCCACCCTGACCACTGTCGGCTGGCTGTGACGCCACCCTGACCACTGTCGGCTGGCTAGGGCGACTGACCGACCGTCGTGGTGTGAGGAGCTGACGTAATGCTGGCCGGCAATAAGCGGCCGGCACGCTGTTCAATGATTGCCGGCCACGGCGAGATGAGATCCGTCATGACGCCGTGTGCCGCCGGCTCCGGCTGTGACGGCCTGCCACCGTCCGCAGACCTGTCAGTGTCGGGACGGCCAGCTAATAACCGGCGGTGACAGGTCGCACCATCGGTCCCACTGACGGGGCTCTCATTAGAGCCGGGACCGGCCGGCCGCAGCCGAGCGGCTCATATCAGCCACCCATTCCAGCCGCACAGTCCGCTGATTAGAGCGGCGGGCTGAGGTGGGACGGACCACGGGACCACCGCCACAGGACCACTACTGCAGGACCACCACTACAGGACCCCACCGCGGACCACTACTACAGGACCACCACCCACATGGACACCAACAAGGACCACAGGGACTCCCACCACCATGGACCCTCACCACGGGACCACCAACACAGGACCACAGTACCACCACCACACGACCACAGTACCACCACCACAGGACCACTACTACACTACAAGCCCGCAGGACCACCACCACAGGACCACTACTACAGGACCACGGGACCATCACCACAGGACCGCTACCACACAGGACCACCACCACACAGGACCACAGGTTAATAATTGAGTGGAGCCATTGAACTCAATGCCGGTCCGGTGATCCGTCAGAACTTGGAATGTTGAGTTCTGTTATTTGAGCTACGTGGATGGACTGTAGGATAGGACTCGCAGACAATTCTGCTAGAGATCAAATTACCACCCGTTCCCTAAATATTCCCACGTTGTTTTCGTCGCTCAGCTAGCAAAGTCCGCTGTTTTTCAGACCTAACAAAAAGCGAGAGAGGTACAGCAATCATTGTTAGCCAGTGGATAGGAAAGTGAACTGTGGAAATGTGTGTTTTGTTGCGTGACCGCTGTTTTCCGCTATACCTATTCGAAAGAATCACCAGCGCGGAGACGGATATGCCCCCGTGCGTCGGTGCGCGTATTAATACATACGTAAGTATTCCCTCCACCACTGAGGAAGGATATGACCCATTGAGTTAGTTGGCAGATCCCCAGGACGATACATATGCGCTCCTGTTTCTCCAAGGGCTGCCAAAATTCACATTTGAAATGCGTGAAATATGCTCGGTATAAATTCGACAGGAATTTGGACAATTTATATAACGGTATTTTCGTTGTTACTTCTGCTCAAAGGAGCTGAGTTCAAAGGGCTGGTCGAACCCAGTCGCCGGCCAACAGGGCGTGGAAATCTCAGAGGCTCACCCGGCTGTGTGCTGAAGGAAATCAGTGACTTTCTTAGAGAAAAATATTCCCTTTTTATCTCTGCAATAAATGTTTATGCTACCTTTTTGGTATGTGATCTAAAATTAATAATACAATACAATTGTTCCCTTATTTAAAGTTGGAAAATTGACAAAAAAGTTTATACTTCATTCAGAGTTCATAATCTGTGTTTTCCCACCTTTGCTGGGAGCCCAGCATATCTGGGGCTGTTGTGTCAATACGTTGAACGTTTAATACCTCTCGTTGAATTACCTCTCAACAAATCGCATACACTAAATACGTCGCCGTCCGAGGCCAAGTTAATCCGCCGAATGTATTACAGTTATCTGAAACGTTCAATGATTGATTATGGGAATTGTGAAAACGGTTCAGATAGATGTTTCATGTGTGCGTTGTTGCATATAAAATACCTGTTTGTTGAAAATTCATGGTAAAAACAGGCATTTTATTTTATGTTTTGAGCCGCCCGTCGCCGTCAAGCCAAGCTAAGCTGCCGATTTTAATGCACTTTTTTCTTTTGTTTTTTAATTATTTTTACAGAAGTTGGTACATATTTCCCAAATATAGAGTGCATGAAACATATGATATGTCTTAGATAAAAACAACAGTCTGATTGCTAATTTTTACTCTGACAGTGAATCGGTAATCAAAGTTACTTGCGAGTACCGACCGTTATAAAGCGTAGAATGCTTATCAATTTAGCTTGAAGTATCTTATCAATCAGAATTATTTAGTTGCAATGTGGTAAATTACAATAATTTTGGTCTCGTCTGTTGATTACAAAGTAATAACTTCTATATTGGTTGGGGAAATTGGTCATAATTTTCCATGTTAAGGGAGTGTGTAAATATGGAATGTCAAATTATTTTCCATAATGTAAGAAACTATATATTGGTTTAATTAGTGGATACGATGACATTCACATATGGAGCCCCTTTGGTTAGTTTGTCACTTATCTTATTCTGGCTTATTTTTTGTTTCGATGCCTATGAGAACGACCACCAACCACAGCGATATCGCAAGTCGATGTTGTGTTGTTTGTTGATTAGGGTCTTAGGGCGCAACAACTACTTGGTTATTTTGCGCCCATAACCAAACGTTAAATGGCACACTTAAGACAATACCATTAATGTCCATCATGCATGGAGGGACGCATTTTACACAGCATGTTTTTGCTGCTGTGAACTTTATTTGTGCAAGTTTCATAGCTTTAAATGAGTACCTTAGTCGAAAAATAGCCATCAAACGTTGCAAATAGGCTAGGGGAACAAAGGATACTGTTCCGCTGGTGCAGCAGCGCGCACGAGCTGTTTTGTGGAATTGCTATTGGCCGGCGCAAACGATATGCTAGCATATTTGTATCCATATCTCGATATTAGCAATGCTTATAGTACTGGTAAGCCCTCTGGAGTTTACCCGATGATGTTTTGCTTCCAGCCAGTTTCGTTGTTTTATCATTTATTTGTACTAGCTGGGATGCCCGGCGTTGCCCGGGCCAATGATTGCCTAATGATTTACAATTAATGACCCACTTGATGTAGTTTTTTAAGTGGTGCGTAATAAGGCACAACATGAAAAATGCATTACCCCAGTCATGTTCACAATATTACACTTTCCATGCATAGGAATGTTAACAATACTGACAACAGAGGCACCACTTGAAAAATGCGTTGGTACCAAACAATTCCACAGTTTACTCTTATGTTTGGCGCCATTGAGTTGGTATTAATTGGAGCATTGAAACCAAGGCCATCGAAACCAAGCGCATGGGCGCAAATAAAAAATTGATCCAAAATTGTCGACGCGCCCTTGAACCCAAATAAACAAACAATGAAACCATGGGCGCAGAGCAATGAAACCGAGGCAATATAATGTTTGCGCAATGTATTTAAATATATCGATTTGAAGCATTAAAACCAAGGCCTACTGGATTATTAAACCAACCTGGAACATTAAAACCAATGCAAATCTAACTTTTTACCTGCTTCAATAATTTGCACATTTAAAACCAAGGCCAAATCTTAGTTTTATTGGTTCTGTCGGCAGAGGGACAGTGACGTACACTCGCAGTCAAACATACGGCTGAATTGAAGCGATGTGATGCTTGTAACTTATGTACCTTACCGTAACCGTAAGCGATAATTAACGTATTATATAATTCGAAGACTTCAGGAATGAATGTACAAAGCGCAGCATATGCAGAAATCAGTTTCAGCTCCGAGCCACCATGTAGCCATAACACCACTTGAAAGCAGAATTAACTAACGTATCCAGATTAACTAAGGTAGAATAATACACTGGAGAGACGCCGATATTTTGTATATTTTGTATGTTGTATTTTGTGTTATAGTGAAAATATATTATGTATTTTTTTTTATCCAAAACCTTCCTGTGTCGTATGCCTGATTCAGAAATGTATGGGTTTGGTATCCATATCCAAGGGTTTTTAAACGATTCCATAACGTCCAAACGAAAATTCCATTTGCCCTTTATTTTAGATAATTACTGTTTTTTTCAGCTGCAAAAAGCATATAACCTAATTCAAGACATTTGTTGAATGTTACTTATTCTTTTTTTTAAGTCGTTCGCATGTAAGCTAAGCGTGGCTTAACCCCGCGCACGACGGGGGCGGATATCCATCCCAAAGTTTTTTTCGGGAGTTCAGGAGTAGCGGAAAACTGTCGGCCTGAGGGTCTGAGGGTCTGTCGGCCTGAGGGTCCGTGGTCTGGTCTGAGGCGTATTTCCAAGATCTTATCGTGCCCAGTGTCTGGCTGAGATTTCCTTATGCCAGTGTGAGTGGGCCCTCTCAATCTGAATGGGCTCTATAGTCTATATCGGTATGGGAATTGGGAGGGTCATATCAAATTGGTAGGTTTTTGCTCCTCCCAAAGATCATAACTTAATAATATATTTAATTTCTCTCGCTTAAAGGAAGTGTGCTTACTCTTTTGCAATGCTAAATATTTTTTATTACGGTAAGAAGCTGTTTATTCAATTATTGGATACGATAAAATTCACGTCTGGAGCCTCTTTAGTTGAATTGTTACTTATATTCTGTTTTGCATATTGTTTTGTTTTGATATTCATAAACAATCGCCACTATAAACACGCGCACTTTTCCCTCGCACATGTTTTCGTGAATATCTCGAAAACGAGGCAGCGCAGGGCGGTGTTTTTCCTTTTGCGCGACATTTACGGCAACACAATAGCGCATCGTTTGACGTATCAAAATTTGGAAATCGGTCGGTATAAGTGTGAGTTATATGGATTTAAATTCCAAGATGATGGCCAGAATCGAGGTCGGCGAAGCGATATCTTCGAAACCAACCGTCAGATCGGGACAACTCAAACGCCATTCGGTAGCAAATGTCAATGTTCATCCCTTAACACAATTTGAGACACATTGATGGTGACCTCTGACGTCACAGAGGTAAAACTCTAAAACGGTGACATTTGGCCAGATTTTATCTTCGTGGCCTCATTTGACCTTTGGGTTATTGACCTAAGGTCACTTAAATTTCAGAAAATGTAGATCATCATAGCAACTACCTACCCCGTGAGTTTTATTGTTCTAGCTCTCATACTTCTGAAAATTCAGGGGCACTACCCGCTCCAGTGCGCGTTAGTGGCAAAACCCTCTTCAGTGCACGTGTAAACAAAGTAAAGAAGATGTTATCTAGAATGGCGCACCTTAGACAATAAACTTTCCCGTGCGAACAATGTTAAATGGAAACCAAGGCTCTGTTCGCCAGCTGCTATCAGCGAGCACGAGCTGTTTTATATTGGCCAGCGCTAACGATATATGCTAGCAGTGTAATTACTAGCGAGCGTAAAGTGCGCAACGAGTTCTCACTGAATACCGGATTTTTCTCACATATAAGTGGCCAACCCATGGTCGGGTCGGGCCGACCCGACCATAACGTTTTTGAAAAGCTTATATCTTTTTCATCCGGCATCCAATTGACAAGCGGTCTTCGCCATCTGATAGCCCCATGCAATGAGATTATGATTATTAACATGTTTTGTCTCACGTGAGGGGTCAGCATGCACGTGCGTGAGGGGTCTGGGTTCATGGTGCGTGACACGTGCCGCGTCAGGGGTGTCGGAAAATATTATCCTGTTGTAGCTGAGAAACGGCTGGACCTATTAAGTTAAAATTTGGTGTGTGGTTTGAGAATTGAGACCACACCGCTGGCAATGTTGCACAGGTCAAACTCTGGGTCA
Source organism: Semibalanus balanoides (assembly GCA_014673585.1). Classification (NCBI taxonomy): domain Eukaryota; kingdom Metazoa; phylum Arthropoda; class Thecostraca; order Balanomorpha; family Balanidae; genus Semibalanus; species Semibalanus balanoides. The sequence goes on from VOPJ01000432.1 coordinate 44,041, forward strand.
CACTGCACGTGCGCATGTACACCCCTGTTCCGTCCACGAAATTACCTATAAAACATCGTTGAAATAACGGATCTATATCTTTGGAAAGACATGGGTCGAACACCGATGTGTAGAGAAACGATCTGCCCGGCGTATGCACTATGTGCCGATCAGTGACGCGTGGTACGTGCAAAGTTACTAGCTATACAAGCGCAAATTCATGACTTATGACGTCTTCACGATTTAAATCAGTGCTCTGCACCTATGGGACGTGAGGCGATGAAATAAACACCAATGTGTAGACCAATGTACCGCCTCTAAGATGCATGTAAAAAATAAGTTTTAATGCAATATTTTGCTGTTAAAATATGCCTGTAATATACACATAAACGATTTTAGAATATTTCGTCCATTAAACCGCCGTAGCGTCAAAACCAAAGGGTGCTAAACGATAAAAATTATTAGCTGTAAAGCGCAATCAAATTTATTATATACCCACCCAAAATGTATTTTTACTCACAAACATGAAGCTTATACTTCAATTTAAAAAAACGCTGGCAATTTTTTTTCTTCAAAAAGTATTAAATATATTACATCAAGCAAAACTAGTTCGGATCTAATTTGCGATGGCGAAACAATACAGATGCAAAGCAGTTTTAAAAGAGCGTGCCTTGCGCACAAACAACGAGCCTCCATTGGGCGGGTAGGAAATTACGCATATGTAAACTCCGACTACTTATTGTAAAAATGTAAACTTTACCCGAACTGGGTATATATCGGCAAGAAATAAGTGCACGGACATAAAAGAAACAACAAATGCATAGAGAAATAATGGCCCGGCGTACCCACACACACCCACACCAATCAAAAATTGCGCGCTGCGCAGACGTCCCTCTAGGAACGATTTAGCTGAAATTCGGTGTATAATTTGAGACCACAGCAATGTCACGCAAGTCAAATTTTGGGTTGCACGTGCGCATGGGTGCACACCCCTTTTCCGTATCTAATGTCCTTGCTATCTGGGTTTATTCGGTCTATCTCGTCCTTCGCTGTTTAACCCGGCATTGGCTGGGGTCTCAGCCGAACGCCATTGGCTGGGGGGGGGGGCGAAAAACGCTCCCCCCACCTTATCTCCCGAACCAATTATCGCAGCGAGACGCGCAAGACGGCAATCGAAAGATCTCAACGAGATCACTCTAAAGCGTACTCGAAATTTGATAAATAAGGTCAATATGTTCACGTCACAGCAGGTCAAGGTAAATGGTACGTTATTTAGTTTTCTATGCCATACTTTTCCAATCCAAAACCGTATATTTGCGACGAAATCGCAATGAAGCTGCTCTTCAATGTATAGTGCATCTCTCGTATAAGCAAAAGTGAAAATTTCAGCAAAAGGTCAAGGTCAAGGTCAGGTCAATATCAGGTTCACTAAGTTGCAAGATGATCATGCGAAACAACATGTTTTATGGGTATCTTACACAATAACTTGATTAATAGCAGTTTTTTCAGATCTGACCCGATATAAGGTCAAGGTCAGGTCATTAGAGGTCAATTTGAAAATATATAAAATGTAAATAAAAGAATGCATAATATAATCCAGTTTTGTCTCAGCAACCAGTAGTACCATTTTATTTTTTACTGGTATCTGGTCGATAAAGCCCCAAAACGTACTTTCAAAAAGTGACCGTCATGAGGTAATCAATACTTGGGAAGCAATCAAGTGATTCAAAAATAGAGATATGGCTTTGCAATTTGGTTTGGGTAAATGTACATATGTGGCTTCTCTTAACATATCTTCCGGTTTTTTGAAAATTTTAAAAAATGTTGATTTTGTGGACATTTTTTCCAAAAAACTGTTCTTTTTTTTTTGTTTTTTGGGGGGGTCAAAACCAAAATTTTCAAAAATCTGAGATGCCATTTTCTACCCCTTGCAGTTTTTCTATCTTTTGACGGTTTTTTAATGCTTTTGCTTAATTAATTGTCTAATTTTAAGCCTGTTAGAGCTTAGTGCCTGATATTCGCGCACAGTGGTGTGTAGTGACGCTCATTACAATTCGATAAATGCTCGAAAGAAATTTAGACGATTTTTTTTTCTAAAATTGCATTGAAGACGCGGGCCAAATTGATGTAGGATAAGGTAACGAAGTTTTGCGTTGATAGCGCTGTTCGTCTTGTGCGCTATGTGAATCCCGAGGGGGGGGGCGTTTTCGCTCCCCCCAGCAATGGCGGTTAAGGCGTCCTACTGGTAGTAAGGGCAGGGCACTATAGTAGAAGAAAGCCTCCTCTAGGCGAATACGATCATTTTTTGATGCCATAAATCACGGCATAACTGATTGGGCGAATATGGACATATCTCTCACTAGAGTGAATCTGGAGAGAATGAAGTATATGGCTAATTAATACAAAAATATGTTCTAAACGAACTCCACATAACCGAGTGGGTTAGCACACTTCCTTTAACAACTTCTCGCTGACACCGGCCCGGGCAACAACGTTTTGCTGACCCCCCCCCCCACACACACACACTTAACAACGCTAGATTCGCCTCTATCCCGGATTGCCCTTATATTGCGGGCCCTGTATTCTGGTGGGCCCCCTCCAGACTGGACCCCTCAGACTCTGAAAGAGATCTCCAGCTCTGGCTGCATTCCGGCGCTGTTAAAATATTGCGACATTGCAGTGATGGGCGGGCCTTTCCACCAGCTCATATCGGCCAACAAAGACAAAGCTTCAGAAGCCTGGCATTTAATTATTGCTGTCACGACCCGCAAGAATATTTCACAGCGATATTACATGACGTCTCAAGAAAATCGTCATAATAAGAAACATATATTTACAACAGCGTTCTTATCTGATGGCTTAGCTGAAATTCACCTCGCCCCTGCCTTACTACGTGTTATACTTATACGCAATACATTGAATACACTTAAATTATAATATTTATTTTTGACGGTGCGCCTAAGTTGCTCGCATGTAACTTCACATGACAGCATTAACACACCGCTGGCATGTCAGGGCTCTTTGCTTCATAAATATATTTTGCTGTCTTTATCATCTGTGCAGAGTGCCATAACCGAATAATGATCAATGTGCTGTCTTTATCATCCGTGCAGAGTGCCATAACTGAATAATGATCAATATGCTGTCTTTATCATCCGTGCAGAGTGCCATAACCGAATAATGATCATTATGCTGTCTTTATCATCCGTGCAGAGTGCCATAACCGAATAATGATCATTACGCTGACTTTATCATCCGTGCGAGTGCCATAACCGAATAATGATAATTATGCTGTCTATATCATCCGTGCGGAATGCCATAACCAAATAACGATCATTATGCTGTCTTTATCATCCGTGCAGAGTGCCATAACCGAATAATGATCATTATGCAATGCATGTAATCAGTGGCGGATCTAGGTTTCGAATTGGGGTATCAACTTCGCTTTGCAAAGGTAGGTATGTACTAGCAGTGGCGTGTTTATAAATAGGTATGTCCTGGGGATTAAGCCATCAGCAAAGCTGTCTAGGGGATACCCCCATATGAGGGAGCCGTCAGCGAGAAGTTTTGCATATCGGGAGTGGGGAGAAGGAGAGCTAATCATGAAAATGTGCTATTGAGCACCTAGAAGGGGGGGGGGGGGTGAGGGGTTAAATAATCAAAATGACAAGTTTATCTCGGATTCATGTTTCAGATAATAATTTCAAGTCGTGCTTGGGAGAACAAAAATATACGTTTGCATACCAATTTTCGTTTCAGAGGGGTAATTTACAATTTTTCTCAACCGTACATCTGCCACTGCAACAAATCGCTGTGCCCTGCCGTGCTGCCATTTCAGACGCTTGATAGCCCACAAACTACTCTTCACATGGCTATTTCAGCTGGCGATTATTGTGCCCTGACGTGGCGGCCGCTGAGCCTAGCGATATATTGCTTCTCAGTGGGTCAGCCTAGAATGCCATGATATATAGCGAGATTGCCAGGTCACCAGGGCCATCACAGCAAGAGTGTCACTGGCCATTTCATAGCAGTGATACACTCTGAGAAATGGATCATTTACCTTTGATCCGGTCTGAGAGCTCTTACACTTTTTGGAAGCTAATAACTTTAAAACCACGCACCCGACTGAACAACACACATTTTGAATGCACAGCGTACATTGTACATATATACATACACCAATGATTTGAGTTGTATTTATACTTCAATGATCATCTCTTATCTTGTTGTATTAGGGCAGGACGGGACAAGCAACACTTGAAAGGACAGAGCAGCGCAAGGTGCAAGACAGGACAGAATATGACAGAATAGGTCAGAACAGGGCAGGGTACGGAAGGGGAGGGCAGAACAGGGCAGGACATGACAGAGCAGGACAGACAGAACAGGACATGACAAGTCAGGACAGGACAGGACAGGACAGGACAGGACAGGACAGGACAGGACAGGACAGGACAGGAGGACACGGACAGGACAGACGGGAAGAACATAGCCGTACAGCGCATTTAGCGCGGCGGCGGACAGGGCCAGCGGTAGAGAAACGGACAGGGTCAGGGTAGGGCAGTGGAGGGACAGACGGGACAGCACAGGACAGGACAGGAGAGGACAATACCAGGACAGGAATCAGGACAGGACAGGACAGGACAGGACAGGACAGGACAGGACCGTGCAGGACAGGAAGGAACAGCGACAGGACCAGGACAGGACAGCACAGCACAGTGCAGGTCATGGCAGGAGAGAACAGGACAGAGCAGAGCAGGTCCGGGTCAGGTGTAGGTCGGCACAGCCTGGTACAGCTGCCGGTCGATCGGCTCCTAGGTCCCACTAATCATACCGGAGCGGTGGGGGAGGGGGGGGGGACGACACGGCACCGCCGCCGCCCGGCCGCATGGGACCCGGCAGGACGGGCCGGACGTGGAACCACACGGCACGCGAGCGTTCCTGTCACACGTCACTGGCCGCCACATCCGAGCTGCTCCTGATGGCCGAGCTGCTGCTCCCACTTCAGGTCATTTCGGACAGCCATACATGACACACTCAGGGGAGTCGCCGACGGGGGGGTCGGGGGGGGGGGTCGCGACCCCCCCCACACACACTTTGAAACCGGGGGGTCGACCCCCCACTTTTTATGGCGTGACTCCGCACTCCACGCCGTTGTTATGGCGGAAGCTTATTCCAGTTTATCATGTAGGTATTCTCCTATTAAAATAAATATTTAAATATGAGAAATACGACGTGGAAACGGGCTCAGTCAGTTACAGATTACATTTTTGTTTTCGTTTTTCCTTCGAAGTTCGACACACCGCAGCTGCTCCGAAAGGAAAACGGAGGAAATATAATCCGTAACATGTTCTATGCCCGTAGCACTACAATGCGATATAAGTGAGGGAGGCACCACGTTTGTGAAGTGTACAGTACACACGGTCATATCATATCCATACATATTACATATATTTTACATTGGTAGTCGTCAAAGCTTGCCGGTCCTAGAATGATTTAAGAATCATGGACATCTCATATCAGTAGAGCCCTTCATGGGACCAAATTTTCAGCCCCCAACCCTTTCCAGCCCATTCAGCCAGACCAAAACCCGTTCCAATCCACATTCATACTTGATGGGTCATGGGGCTCCCATTCCTACCCATTTCAGCATATTCTTATGTTTTTAGTGGTACCAATTGATATGGTCTGTCCCAAACACGTTCCAATCTGTGAATTTCCAAAAAGTTTGCACCACTTCCATCCATTCCTGTCCCATTTCCATTTCCATATGGGATTCCCATTCCATGAAGGGCTCTACATAACAGGCCTTTTTTAAGAAGAAAGGAATGATTAAAAATCCAACTACCTTTGCGTAGTGATAGGCGATAGCCGATAAATATATGGTACCTATCTGAACTGGCAGAATCCGTTGCGGTAGCATTCTAACTTCGTCCGTGCAACGTCGAAACGTAATGTGACCGTGCAGGATGAGGAGAACGTAACTCCTGGCGTTTGGTTCCCAATTGAGCTAGAGCTTTCGATTCAAACACGAGCGGTGTTGCTTGTGATAGAGGAAGCCGTTGATATTTCATTTGATTCGAATGTACTGGATCATTAGATGGCCTATGACATAGGCGAATCAAGAACGGTTTGATCTTTTTTTTCGGTTTTGGAGGGGCCAAATCAACACAAGTATCGTATATTTCCTTGAAAACTCAACGGGTTTTCGCTTGCTTATGCATCAGTAACTGATTTAAAAAGCAACTTCCGTAGTAAAGTTGTTTAGTTTTACCACTCTCAGGAAATGTGTCAATTTGCGCGATTTTGGGTTGGGTTTGGGGGGGGGGGTGGCCGCCCCCCCTCATGGATCCGCCCCATGGCTTTATGAAGGTCATGCAATGACCGGAGGCTGATGTCATCCAAATCGTGCATTGTGGAAAATCAAATTAAAATCGAGTTAACACTCGTGAAATGAAACATATCATTACGTAAACATGGGTTGCAATTGAAAAATCAGCGTCAAAACGCATTATCCCCAAAACAACTAGAACCAAAAAGGTCATTCAGGTCCATCGGAGGTCAGTGACCTCACCTCACATTAGTTGACTGTGACAGAGCATGACCCGGGTGGAACACATAATTGTGTAAAATAGATGCCAAGTTGTCAACATAATAAATAAGCCTCACACAATGTCTTAGAAAACACCAGAGGCCCCCAAAAAATCATATCAGGTCATCAGAGGTCACGATCTCAGTGAAACCATAAATGGTTACCTGGTAACACCTATGATTGGTGCAAATGTGGGTCTGGTCCGGAACACAAACACTCAGAAAACTGCCAAGCTACAACGTTCGATCTACGGACGCCGCGCGTCACTGGCGCGGCGCGGGGGTCAAAGGTCAGTTGACCCCCGAAACTTCTGGGGAGGGTGAGGGAAACTGGCCGAGGGATCCCAGCTACTTGAGGGTCCTCGGCCCGTTTATGAGGCCCTTGCTAGTTCGAGGGGCCTTCAGTCACATTGAGGGGCCACTCGACAGTCTTCAGAGGGCCTCGGCCGGCTTCGGGGCCTCAGCCAGCTTTGAGGGGGTCATTGGTCAGCTTCGGAGGGGGCCTTCAGCCACCATTAGGGGCCCTCAGTCAGCTTACGGGGGCCTTGACTCAGCTTGAGGGGGCTCTCGACCAGCTCAAGGAGCCCCTTGCACTAAGGGGCCCTCGACCGGCTTGAGGGGGCCCTGCAGCCGCTTGAGAGGGCCCTCAGCCATGCTTGGAAGGGCCCTTGGTCAGCTTGAGGGCCATGGCCAGCTCGAGGGGGCCCTTGGCCAGGTCCAGGGGGCTCTTGGCCAGCTCGAAGGGTGCCCCTCGAGCGCCTGAGAGGGCCCTGGTCAGCACGAGGGGCCCTCAGCCAGCTCGAGGAACCAATCGTAAGAGGGCCCTTTTTCAGCTTGAGGGGCCCTTGGCCACTCGAGGGGCCTCAGTCACTTTGAGGGGCCTTTGGCCAGCTTGAGGCCCTTGGGCCAGCCGAGGGCCCCTAAACGGCTTTGAAGGGACCTTGGCTAGCTTGTGGGGGCCCTGGGCCTGTCTAGATAATATTTTCCACGACATGAGAGATCGTATTCTGATCTGAGAAAGCGCTCGGTTGGTCTAAAGATGGCGGTTTGGCAAGGTTGAGGGGACCTCGGGACGTTCTAAACAAAATAAGTTTTGTCAATCCAAGGGCCAATATGCCCACGGGGGTACCTAGGACACTAGGGACCTATTATGGCACGCCTCTCGCATGGGCATATATACGCCGGCGTCGCGGCACTCACGGCAAGCCGTGCAGGCCGGGCAGGACGTCGTCAGCGCCGGCAGCCGGGCGCGCGCCAGCCTCCGGTGACGTCCACAACGAGTCTTTTCGGCTCCGAAAAGGCGTCCTATACGGGCCTCAAGTAGTGTCACCCCCTCGCCAGCTGTGCTATGACATGACCTTTGAGAAACAGGCCATAGGTACGAGTCCATGGAGGATTTTTGTGTATATATTAAATTGTCAAAGCAGGGTACTGCAAGTTGCATCGAATTCGGTTATAAGTACGCGAGTTTATCAACGAAAAACCCCAGGGGGTGGCACCCCCTGACTGTCGAGGAATTTGGCTCTACCGTTATGTAAAAGCTTGTAAATTTTGTACCCCAATTTGTCTAGAGCCCTGTCTGGTGTAGTTTCCATTTTGGGCATTAATTTGATATTTTTTTTGCTATACAAATCTTGAAAGGTTATGCAGGTACATTGATCATTCTTAATTGTCACGAGTACGAATATTAATATATCATGTTTGTTTGTATGGCAATTACATAATATTTTAAAGTCAAGGTCATAAATGGTTAATACTTTCAAACCATTTGCACTGTTACAGGTGTTTACGCTGAACTGCCACCGGCCATCGTGATTCATCTATCCAGGCTAATGTAAAACTTCCTTAACTAAATATTTTTTTAATAATATTGCGAGATGTGCGAACCAAGAGAAAGTGCAAGGCTCACCGCCATATTTATGGGTTATCAGGCAACCCCTAACAATTCCGCTTAAGACAAACACCTTCTTAACTAAGGCTTGGTTTCACTCACCGGTCTGCTTTCTAATTTATTACAATTTCGTTTCAACTACCTTAAATTAATTTCATACGCTTCGTGGCGTCACATCGGTGGCTATCTTAAAAAACAAAGTCATCGTCAATCGTCTTTGGTTCGTTGTAACGCTGAATTAAATAAATATAATTTTTAACACCTTGTCCACTTTAAGGGCCACCGCCCATATTTATGGGTTTATCAGGCAAACCCGTAATAATTTCGCTTAATTACGAACACCTTCTATAAAATTAATATCCACTTAAAAAATACTACACAAACTCGCATAAAAATGGAATATATTTTTTCGTCACGCATACAAATGAGGGTACTTATATTTTTCGTCACTTCAGCCGACCCCCCCCCCCACTCAAAAATCTTCGGCGACGCCCCTGGGTCACACACTGCTGACAACGCCCACCACACCACTGCACTGCACCAGGGAGGTGTTGTGTACTGGCGCGCTGCCCGTGGCCGGTAGGCCGGCGGGCCCCTGATTGTTAGACTGGCCCGCTGCATAGACGGAGCTGACCCCGGCGGTGACCTCGCACCGCCGCGGGCTTGGACCGCACCCACCACTGTAATGTCTGAGCTGGGTCAGAGACCGATAATACAGTCACCACCGATCGTCCAGAGGGTGCAGAGGTGCCGGCAGCAGCAGCAGACTCAGCAAGGTGTAGCTTCTCCAGAACAGCTGGGGGAGCTGGAAAAAATCGTTTAAAGTACCATTAAAATGCACAAAATACATATTTCTCCCCGGATTTGACATACTTTGTCATCAAAAATGGAGGGGATGAAGCCTGAGATGGAGGGGGGGGGGCTAAAGCCCCCCATTTGAATAGGAACCTACACGACTGCACTGGACCTCACGACCTTCTGACGACTGCACTGGACCTCACGACCTTCTGACGACTGCACTGGACCTCGCGACCTTCTGACGACTGCACTGGACCTCACGACCTTCTGACGACTGCACTGGACCTCACGACCTTCTGACGACTGCACGACTGCACTGGACCTCACGACCTTCTGACGACTGCACTGGACCTCACGACCTTCTGACGACTGCACTGCACCACTGGATAGCAATACTGTCTCCAAATGATATAATACCGCCTTATATGAAAGCTTAAACCTCAAAGGCTCATAATTTGAGGGGAAAAAATCGATCCTCTTGGACACTCAGCCGGGTTTGTATGACTAGTGAGATATCGTATATGAAGCAGTCTGCGTTAAGATTCTCTTTATACAGTTAGAATTGCAGGTAACCCAGCAAAACTGCNGGGGGGCAAAGGGGCCATGCCCCCCCCAAACCACCCAAAATCGGCGCAAATTTGACACATTTCCTGAGTTTGTTCGTAAAACTAAGCAACTTTTACTAGAGAAAGTTTGTTTTAAATCAGTTATTGATACATATAAGCAAGCGTCCGATGGTTTTCAGAATTATGCGATAATTTTTGGGATTTGCCCCCCCAAACTGTCAAAATAACACTTTCTGGATTCGCCAGTGCTTATGGCAGAGGAGATCTCAAGGGGGGCGAATAAGCCCCCCCGACAGATTCGTATACTTTTCATCCCTCCAGGAATAGGGTTAATCTAAGGGGTCCACCAAATTTCAGTAAAACTCTTTTGCGCCTAGAGGCGAAACTATCGTATGTAGGGTCAAACGGCTTTCACCTTCGTAATCTACGTCTGAATCTTTATCTGGACATCTATTTGCAAGGTAATCTAAGTGTCCGCCAATTTCGGTAAAACTCTATTTTATCTCTAGAGGCCAAACTATTATGTGTAGGGTGAAACGATTTGCTGTACGTTAATCTACGCCTTAAACTCTATCTATTTACCGATTTTCATTGTAATCTAAGGGGTCCGTTAAATCTTGAATCGAACTCTATTTGGCATCTAGAGGCTAAACTATCATATGTAAGGTGAAACAAATATCACCATATTGATATACGTACTCTGTTCTTCATGTGTGTAGAGTTATAGATGATTATAAGGGGTCAGCGAATCTGTCGCTGAATGTGAATGTGAATATTTGGCTAAGTTCACACACGTCCGTCGTCGGCAGAAATATGGTAGCATTTAGCAATTCTTCAGATGTGTTTTTTTTTTGCAATGGCGGCGTCTATCTGATGAAGGGCAGACGAAGGTTGGTAATGTTTGTTGCTTTGCTCAAACATTTATCTAAGTTTAATTTAGTGAGACGTATTTAATCTTTAATTTCAAGCTTATTGATTCATACTTTGTCATGTGAGTTGTTTTTCTTAAATCTACTCATTTGTTTTTTATTTTTATTTGATATCATTTTATTGCAATATTTCGACAGAAATGGCGCATAACTTTGTTTTGTTTTAAAATCGTCTGCTCATATTTTTGTGTTGTATTTATAGTTTGTTTATATTCTCACTTAGACATTGAACAAAACTAATTGCTATTCTATCGACATGGCATGACTGCTGGTACACATATCAGATTTGCATTTACAAAGCATGTGATTTGTATGATGGAGCTTGCAATCTGAGAAGTTCAATGAAATTATTTCCATTCAAATGAAGATGTTTTGCATAATTATAATGATATCAGTTGGGCAAACTACGGGGAGGCGATCAAAAAATGGATCGATCAAAAAATAGATCGTGACGTCATAAATGGGCGGAGCATGCCTTATAAAGGAGTCCGATTAAAAATTGATCTTACTTGTGACCATCCTCACATTACAAACCAATTATCAGCTTAAAAAAATGCTCATACGCGCTAATTTTGTTTTTCATTGAATCGGCACGAATCACTGCGATCATATAATGCCTACAGCAAATTGAATGTTGAATTTGGCAGATCCAAAGTCAGATTTGCCAAGTTCAACATCGATTTGCCGGTACAGGCCATATACTGATCGGTGATTCGTCCGATTTAATCTGAAAACAAAAATTAGGTGTGATAGCATTTTTTAAGCGTGATAATTTGGGTTTGAATGTGAGGATGTAGCAGTAAATCAATTTTGTAAGATTCGGATTCCTTATAAGGGCATTGCTCCGCCCATTTTATGACGTCACAATCTATTTTTTGATCGATCCATTTTTTATCTCCTCCCCGTAGTTTGCCCAACTGATATTTATAGGTGATGTAGGTATGCTGTTTGTACTTGAAGATTATATTTTAACAAACCTACTAAACTCAAGTTTATAACTGTTGACTAGGAATGGACAACATGAGATAAATTTGTCTGGTTTCTGATGTTCCACTTAAACTTGATTTCTGGTAGGTAGAGGGACAGCAGCCATAATTTAGATCATACATGCTGTCACAGCGGGGAGGGGCAACCCAAATTTTGACTGGTGATCCTGAGATCAATATAGATCCAAGGTAATTTTAATGATAGAAGGAATGAATCAGCTTGACTGACATCAGGCAACAATGATATAACCTTCACTGATTAAAACTGTCCTATTATATATCAAGATTTGGGCACTGAGCAGACCTCGTCTTTACCCAGCCCTCAACCTAAAACTTAAAGGGACCGTCCCAAGGCCTTATAACCAGGTAAGGACACAAGCCATTTGACCTTGAACACGACGGACCGCTGGATGACGTCACCGGAGGCACAACAGCTCCGCAGGCGCCTCGGTGACGTCACTGGCATGGCCGGGGGGTAAAGGGTCAGTTGACCCCCCGAACTTCTGGGAGGGTTGAGGAACTGGCCGAGGCCTCCCAGCTAACCTTTGAAGGTCCTCGGCCGTTCTATGAGGGCCCTTGGTAGTTTCGAGGGGCCTTCAGTCACCTTGAGTGGCCCTCGACCATCTTTCAGATGCGGCCTTCGGGGGCCTCACCAGCTAGAGGGGGACCCTGGTCTAGCTCGAGCGGGCCTTCAAGCCACCATTAGGGGCCCTCAGCCAGTTAGGGGGGCCCTTGACCAGCTTGAGGGGGCCCTCGACCAGCTTAAGGGAGCCCTCGGCCACCTTAAGGGGCCCTCGACCAGCTTGAGGGGGCCCTCAGCCAGCTTGAGAGGGCCCTCAGCCAGCATGAGAGGGCCCTTGGTCAGCTCGTCGGTCGTCGTTATTCCCTCCGGCCCGGGGGATCCCGGGCGTAGCCGTTAAGGCTCAGTTGGGCGCGGTAGCCGGCGGCCAAGGCCGCCACCCAACCGTCGTCTCTCAGTGTGATGGTTTGGTGTATAGTGCATCGCGGAGGCGGGCTCCAGCCGAGCGCAGGGCACCGCCAGCAGCACATGCGCGGGGTATCAGCCTCTTCTTCGGCACAGCCGATCAGAGGGCGGCGGTGGCACCCAAACGTCTCTGCACTGCTCGCATCCGGGCGTAGGTCCGGCGGCCACATCCGGTGCAGATATTGCTCCGACCCTCCAGTGGCCGGCCCGGAGCTGATGGATTCCACCGCAGCCAGGCGATCTACTTTCGCCACCGGGCCCGGAAGGCGGGTTCCTCATTTGATTGACTTAACACCCGCAGGCCATGCTCGCTGCCAGGTGTGTGTGGCGTAGCGGTAGACGGCCTTCTGCGATGGTGGGACGTCGATGGGGTGTCTTGTTTTGAGGAGGGCCTAGCCCCTTAGCACAGAGCGTCGCCTCTCTCATTCCCCGCACGCCCACAGTGGCAGGGACCACTGCAGGTGGATGAGCTTGTCTTGCAGCTGAGGGACCTCAGAAGTTCCCAGATGTCACGCTGCCCAGCGGCGCCCTCTGAACGCCGGGCCACTCTGCAGGAGAGCAGCGCCGCCTACGAGCAGTGCAGATGATGATCGGGTGATCCACGTCGCGGTCCTCTATGCTGCTGAGCTCCGCCATCGACGCTCTTAGGGCGAAGAACTCAGCATGTGTGCTGGAGCAGAGGTGTCCCGCGGCAACTCGGACGTCCCTGATGTCGCCGTTGTGCAGGTGGATGGTTGCTCCTCCCCCTCCTTTCAGGACTCCGCCGGTCGCTGAACCGTCCGTCCACACCCAAGTGGACTCTGGTGGGAATCCCTCCAGGCGCTCCTCTGCCGCTCTTCGCCTAACGTCGGGCGGACGATCTCGGCGCCCACCAGGCCCCACCTCCAGGCTGATGGAGACCTCCGGAGGGGGCACCACGGTGGGATGGTGACGTGTAGACGTTCTTCGAACTTGATGGGTGAGTCGGCGACGGCAGANGCGGGGGTCGCATCCACCATTGCTCTGAGCGGGTCTCCCTCTGGAAATGAGGTCGCCAGGCCCACCATGCGGGCCGCTAGAACCGCACGGCGCGTTCGGGCGGGGAGATTCCCGCCTCCGCCATCAGCGCGTGGACTGGTGTGGAGACCGGGCAGCCCGTTACCACACGTGCTGCAGCTCGCAGCTCCCGATCAACCAGCTCCATGTGGGAGGACGAGGCCGCAGGCAGCCAGGCCCCCGCCGCATGCTCCAGGGCCCCTCTGATGTAACCATTTGCCACCACTCTGAGTTGACGCTCTCCGAGACCCCAGCTCCTACCGGTCATGCGTCGGAGCTGGGCGATGCGGGGGCGAGTCTTCCTTCTCAACTCAGACAGTGGTCGCGAAGTGGGAGGAGCCGATCGAAGGTTCCGCCAAGGAGGCGCAGCCGGGGACCAGCCGTCACCGGTAGCGCCTGCCACCTTTGATACTCAGGTCACACGAATCGCGTGGCCCACTGGGACAGGAGATGGCCTGTGTCTTCTCTCCGGCGACTCGCATCTTCCCATTTGGTCGGCCCAGGCAGTGATGGTGCGGCCGCCTTCTGGGCACAGTGACAGCTCGCTAACAGTTCAGTACAGTTGGTAAACAGTTCGTCATGGACGAGACACGTTTAGCGTCGAGTCTAATGACGAACTTTAAATAATAGAGAAGTGTCAGCAATGTATAGCACCGATCAAATTATACTTTGGGAACACTACCACTGACGGAGACCAACTAATTACAGGAAGGCTACCTATAACAGTCACGCGCTACGCTATCCGCTCGTCGTTAGAAAAGTATGTATGTATGAACCTTTAGCACCTTGTCCATGGTTTCAAGATCACGTGCCTGGTATTGTCCATGGTTTTAAGATCACGTGCCTGGTAGGTGACGACTGACGACGCTGTCGCCCAGCAGCCGCCCAGCGCCCGTGATCCCCGGGTTGTTGTACCCCGGGCGGTCCCCGGGTTGTTGTTGTACAATGGTTGTACCCACCTTGTTGGCCAGCTGGACGCGGTCCAGGTGTATGAGCGCCAGCAGCAGTTTGTATTTGACGTCGAGCGGTACGCGTTCGGGCACAGTAACGCCGGTGGCTGTGGCAGTCCAGTCCGGGCGCGTCCCAGTCCTGGTCCGGCGATACGGGCGGCGTGAACTGCACACCGCAGAACCGCACCAGCACGCCGACACACTGACCGTGCGAGCCGGTGGTCAGCAGCAGCTCCAGGTACAGATGTGTGTCTGAGGAGGGGGGAGGGAGGGAGGGTCAGCAGAGCAGCTCCAGGAGCAGGTGAGTGTCTGGGGAGGGAGGGAGGGAGGGAGGGAGGGAGGGTCACACAGGTGTCAGCAGAGCAGCTCCAGGTCACCTTTGTCCTCATCTCACCTCGGCTATTTAATCACCTCTGCTGTCCGGCATCTGGTCGACAGACATGCTTCAGAACGTCGCATCAAGATCGGAAATCGCCAGCCGCCTATTTCAGAAGGCACCAGGCCGACCTTCTGGCACAGCAGCGACAAGCGACGCTGGGGTGGAGCGAGCCATACTCGCTCCGTAAAATACCTCGACTTTGATCTTTGGCCTGACATGTGACATAAATTTTAATTTTTCGAGCCCGCTTTAGACTCGTTTCATTGAGCGCTTTCGAATGCCGCCTTGCGCATCTCGCTGCGATCATTGGTTCGGAAAATAGACAGGGGCGTTTAACGACACCCTAGTCAATGGTGTTCAGATCAGACCCCAGTCAAAGTCAAATTTTGAACAGTTTATCGTGTATTTTAATATTCATTTGATCGCGTGTCAGTGTGCGTTTATCGCGTGTGGTACTGTAAATATGACGTGTGCTCATAAAAGCCCCTCTGCTGTGGAAGAGCGCCTCGTTAATACATGATAACTACGAAGTAGAAAGTACATACGGTAATGACAAAAAACACACACACACACACACATGTCAATCAACTGAGACCTATGGTAGCAGGTCGACAATATCGAGATTGTGACGCCGTTATGGCCGTGTGGGACTTACCTTCCCAGCTGGACTTTTTGCCATGCTTATTGAAAACTTTGGTCCAGAACTCCTTTGCGTCATCGTACAATTTCTCTGCGATCAGCAGCTGGTGCAGTTCCTTCATCACTCGGAACGCATCACTGGCAGACCCATCACACATAACTGGCAGCAGAGAGGGGGGAGGGGGTCATCACTGGCAGACCCATCACACATAACTGGCAGCAGAGGGGGAGGCACGTGTTACACATCACTGGGAGAGATGATCGATGATGATGTTAGTTTAAAGGCGCTACGAGGGCTAAGGTCATTTGGCGCCCATCACGAAGTCTCATCTAGCGGTTATGACGAGTGTCGAGTACACTGTAGGTCAGCAGCGGCTGAGTCGTCCTCTCAAACTTGACACATGGCTAACACAGCTGGTTATAATGGCCCGCAATAGTTTTCCTGTAAATGCCGGGCAAGCAATCTGCATATGTTTTACAGTAGCTGGCATGTCACATCGAGAACAAAGTGGCCTGTCAGTACCACGTAGCAGATGCTTGAGCGTGGCGTAGGTGGGTAATTCCAGAACAAATCACCAAGGTAAGGGTGAAAATATATAACACACCCCCTCCAATTTCGCTCTTAATTAGAGAAGAGTAGGAAACAAAGAGTATGGCGAGGTAATGAGTTACCCCCTAAAATCAAAATTTGTCAATTTGCTCTGATGACCTTGAAGTGAGGTCAATGTCAAACCATGTTTGCCCGTTTCGATTGTGTTAAAATTTGCACAAAAGTTTGCTCATTGAATTGGTAACATGGATGCAAAATTTCACGTGACAAGAGGTGCGTCGTGCAACTCCTTGGAGACCAGCAGGGGACATATGTAATGACGTCATTTGCCCAACAAGTCTACAAATGACGATTTTCACAAAATGTAAGTAATATGGGCGTTATTTGAAAGCACCTGCCCTATATAATACACTTATTAAATTGATTTTGCATGACAAACAACAACACATAAATATACATAAATAAAACAATACAAATAACAAATAATATAAATAATTCGTATCGTCTTCTAATGGACATCCTATGCAACGGCATTTGCACCACCTATCGCGCCTGTGCATCTACTGTTTGATATAAAATCATGATCAGTAACAATTTTTGCAATGCTCGATCGGAGTAGGTGCAAAGACACTAGTTCAGACATAAACATTCATTAGAGCCAGGGTTGTACTCGACTCATATTTGTTCGATTGACTCGAATCTAACTCATTTTTGAAAGACTCAACTCTAACTCAAGTGTCTAAGAAAAAGTTTTACTCGACTCGACTCTGACTCGACTCATTCAGACTTTGATTTTACCCCTAACTGAACTCTGACTCAATGCAACATGAGTCAAATCAAAGTTGAGTCATTTTTGACTGAACAACACCGAAAATCATTAACGAGGGGACTCACTTAGCCCGCGATAGTGAGTCGACTCAACTTTGATTCAGGTGACTATACAGGTGACTCTGACTCAAACGAAAATATATGCGACTCAACTCTGACTCGACTCAACAACATATTGTTTGACTGACTCAACTCTGACTCAACTCACTTGGGTCAGAGTTGAGTCAAATTTGACTCACGACTCATGATTCGAGCACAACCCTGATTAGAGCCTCAATTACAACGGAAGGAAAACTTGTACCTGCGTCTCTGTGTCGAATCGCCGATTGTATTCGTCCTAAACAGCTTATTTTTTTTTGCCGATCAAAAAGAACACAGCCATTACATACAATGTGCACAAAGTACATTGCCTGTACGTTTTTTCATTTTCTTTTATATTTTCTTTAAGTTTCTCTGTGGGTGCCTTTGATACGTTAAACAAACTTTGTGTCGTTATAACCGGTCACAACACATCGTCACCTACATGAAATGTGGCGCGCGCAAAGACGGGTATGAAATTGGCAGTCATCAAAATACACACAGCCATTTCCACGCGAACGTGATGAATTTGAGACATATTGATTTGAGACCTATTTACATTTTCCCACAAAATTAAGTAATTACTTGAAATCGACAGATAAGACCAAAATATATTGTGAGCTCATCACATTTCAAACAAAAACTTTCCTGACAAAATATATTTGAAGTTAAAGTTGATAGCGTTTCACACTCCTAACGATCGGTACTATGTAGGACTGGAACAAACTTCGTTCCACGAAACATGCACCATTTTTTTTTTGAAGAAATACAGTTATAAAACAATATACAGTTATAATACATAAGGTATAAATACACTCTGTTCATCATGATTAGGTCTTACATCCTTGACAATTAAAAACATTGAATTACAAAGTCTGTCCAAATTTAGCAGTTCACCTTTATGCCACCAACGGCCTAGATAGGTTAGTGGTCGCGACATCCAATCATTTAAACCTATCATTATAGGCTCATTACGAGCCGAGCGCGAAAGCGCTGGAGGCGAGTCCTCATGAATACCAGGATTTTTTACATATAAGCGGCCGACCCGACCCGGCCCGCCGGCCAGCCGACGCTGGTCAAAGCTTATATCTTTTAATTCCCGCATCCGATGACAAGCGGTTTTCGCGATCTGATAGGCCCCATCTCAATGACATTATGATTTATGTACACGTTTTTTCTCATTGTATGGGTCAAGCATGGCGCGTGACACGATTGCCTGGCTCAGGAGGGGTTCAGAAAAGTGTATCCTGCTGTAGCTGAGAAAACGGCTAGACCTATAAAACTAAAATTTGATGTCAGGCTGGAAGACCACAACTGGCATGTTCAACAGCGTCCAAACTTGGATCACACTGCATGCGCACGTCTCCCTGTTCGTCCACGAAATGACACTGGCAAACATCGTCTGCAATACCGGACCTATATTCGGAACCAAAAGTCGTAAGAGGCACGGTCAACACAGACGCGTAGAGAAACGATCCGCCGGCGTATGGCATATATGTGTCGATCAGCGGCGCGTGAAACGTGCAAAGTTACTGGCTATATAAGCGTAAATCATGTTTTATGGACGTCTTCACAATTTAATCATGCTCAGCAGTATGGGACGTGAGCCCGATGAAAAACACCAATCGTAGACCAATGTCCGGTCTCTAAAAGCATGCAAAAAATTGAGTTTTATGCAGGTATTTTTGCTGTTAAAAAATCTGCCTGTAATATATTTATGACGATTTATAATTTCCATTTCATTACAGCCCGTAGCTTCAAAACCCAAAGGGTTGTAGACGAAAAAATGATGCAGCTGTTAAAGCCAATCAATCCATCGAATTACCCACCCAAAAATGATTTTTGCCTACAAACATGAAGCTTATAATTGCAAAATTAAAAAAAAAACGCTGCAAATCTATTAGTTTCAAGGTATCGATTTAGTCGGATTATGCGACGGCAAACAACACATAGCGAAAATAATTAAAAAAGCATGCTTTGCACAGACGAACTCGTTGGACGGGTGATAAATTGACGCGGATTATCGGACTCGGCTCGTCCTTGCCGTTTAAGGGGTCTTACTTGTTATTTTAACGTTGGAGTCTTTCGTATGTATTGTCTTCTGGCAGTACTATGAATACACTGATTTAGCTTATCAATTAAAAAGAACCATTTTTCAAAACACTAAATAACAATAGAAAAGGTGACAATGAAATCGAAGGTGAATTTATGCACCCAGCGGCGATCTTTTCAGTGCCCGCGATTTGTTGCAAGGCCATGGCCCAATGTTGAACAGTCGGTAACAAATTGAAACAAATGCACCAGATATAATGCATTGCTGTTACTGGAAAGAAAACGCCGGACATGAGCTCCGAAAGAAGGACATGTAATGGCATTGTAATGGTTCCAAACTTCCAACTTTGAATAATGGAATAATGCTGTTTCGTTCTTAAATTTAGATAACATCATTTTAATACCATGACGGTAGCCTCAGAAAATGATGCTACAAAATAAAAATGTCATTATTTGCCATAAAGGCAGCATCAACAAGCCTACACGATCCGACAACATCCGCCGGACACGGGACGGGCACGTCACGGGACACGTCCCGGACCGACCAATCAGAAGACCGACAACATCCGCTGGACACGGGACGGGCACATCACGGGACACGTCCTGGACCGACCAATCAGAAGACAGACAACATTCGCTGGACACGGGACGGGCACATCACGGGACACGTCCCGAACCGACCAATCAGAAGGTAATATTATGACACTGACCTAGAAACCTTGACTAATTGAGTAACTCAGATCAACTCAATACACATATTGCTACTGATCATGATTATAAATTAAACGGTAGATGCACTGCTGTATAGTGGTCTCTGTCTCATGTCCTCCTGCACTTAAACGGACCTGTCCACCTTCAAAAAAAATTGACAAATGTACGTCGTTTTGTGCAAAATATGAAGTGAATGTCCTGAAACACGATTATGACATTTTGTTTCTACGAACGTGCTCAATTTCATAAAAAAACAGTTTAATATTTGGGCTGATGATGTAAGATGAGGATTTTGGGAAAAAAAGAAACCTTCACGCTGTTTAACACTAGGACTATATGGCCTAATGTTATGGCCAGTAAAACAAGTCGCTGTAATCAACATTTTAGCCAAAGATAGACTACGACTCGGCTCACGGCCACCATTCAATACATTGGGGGCTTGGCGATGTTACAGATTGCCCCAAAATCCAAACTTCAAATTTCTCTGTGATTCGACCTCAGTGGTGTTTTAACTTCGTATTAACATACATAGATTTAAATGCAGCACGCAAAATGGCTACTCTGCAACTCAAACTTATGTTAAGGTGGACCAGTCCCTTTAAGGCAGACGGCTTGACTTACTGGTGACCGCTCTCTTCAGGTAGATGGTGGGTATTTTGGGCGTCTTGGTGACCTTCTTGACGATCTCCACCCGCTTCAGGTGCAGGTCCAGCCGACTGGGTGCGGCATCGATTGCTGCCGGATGTCACACATCGTAGTCACCGGTGACGTCACAACAACCACCCGGTGAACATCACAGACAGTCCGGGGATGACGTCATATACACACTGTGACTCACAGACGACCTGTGACGTAATATATACACGCATCGGTGACGTTAGATAGCGTGCAGTGCGTGCGTGCGTGCGTGCGTCGCGCGACACACACACACCGAGGTGACGTTCAGAGATAAATTACGAAGTGACGTCAGAAAAACACGGGGAGGCGATGGATGAATGGGCTGTGGGAGCGGCCTCGATCTATGTGGGACGTCTGAGCCAGGTGTCATCAGATGTCTGCGGGTGTAGCAGACATTGGCATGGTGCAGCAGACGACTTACCGCGGGTGTAGCAGACGATGGCCTGTTTGTGGCTCTGCTTGTGCTCTGAGATGCGCGCCAGGCGCAGCCACTCGTCCACGTCCGGCTTGGAGAGGTGGGCCGCTATCAGACTGTACTGCAGCGCCAGCTCGTGGTCCCCGCGCTCCTCGTACATCATGGCCATCGTCTGGAACGGCTCCGGCGCCAGGGGACCTGGAACGGAGCGGCACAGGTCAGTTATAACGGCTCCGGTACCAGGGGACCTGGAACGGAGCGGCACAGGTCAGTTATAACGGCTCCGGCGCCAGGGGGACCTGGAACGGAGCGGCACAGGTCAGTTATAACGGCTCCGGAGCCAGGGGACCTGGAACGGAGCGGCACAGGTCAGTCAGCTCCGGGGCCAGGGGACCTGAGCGGTACAGAACGGAGCGGGCAATATTGGTTTTGTGCCGCCTTTCGGCTGCCGGCCGGTACCCGAGGAGACGTCTGCCACCCGTCCCGACTCTGACTGGCAGACACGAGCTGCACCCGTCTCAGCACCCAGCGGCGCTGCGCCGGCCGGCGTCCAGGCTACTTACACTGGCGGATGATCTCCTTGCAGATGGTCTCTGCGTCCGCAGTGTCTCCTCTGGCGTACCTGAGGTTCGCCTCGCCCATCATACCCTGCAAACAAACATCAGAACAGTTCAGCAACAAGCCCCCTGATCAGACGTTGATATCACAGCAAAAACATAGGTATACCCGATATAACCATAGATATCAGATTATCAGCCGTTACAGCTTTTCAAGCATACGTGATTGATGTAGCATTTGTAACTATACCTACAACTATATGACGATACTCAGAGTGTGGCTTTATATTCCAGCACTCATGTTATTTCGGCATCCGGAGCCCTGTTCATAGTACACGGTCGCAGTCTGCGACCGTTGCGTCCAGCTGCGATCAGACCAATCAGCGTCGAGCACCGGCCGGGCTGGGGGTCATGGAATGTGGGGATGGGGAAGGGTGTGACGTCATATCTCTGCGACCGCTGCGTCTATAAAATCGCAGACGCAGCGGTCGCAGAGTGCGGATGTAATGCAAATTGTCGCACTGCGGCATTTACAACCTCGACTGCAGGTGGCCACCGATCCTTTGATGCAACTTTGTTGTAAGGAGGGTGTCGTGGAACTGAAGCTGAACACGGAGTAAGTCTTCGGGCATGATATATATTTTTAAAGCTATCTTTAAAAAATATATTGGCACCCTTCCGACACTTGCAATACAAAATAAACTTGCTTGCCAATATCGTTTTATACTGCTTGCTAACCTCTTGCGCTTTGTTGTTGCAGAAGGCGCGCTATAAAAGAGCTCGGCGCACACGCGTCACGTTTGTACCCATTTCTGGCCGCATCCACCGGTCGCAGAGGTGTTCATGGCACCGAAATCTTCGTGACGTCACACCCCATGGGTGGAGCTTAAGCTGGACGCAGCGGTCGCAGTGTCGCTTGGTTCGTGACAGGGCTCGCGATGTTGGGTAGGCACATTTGATGGGTGCGCCGCGGTGTGTTGTGAAACAGGGTCGGGAGGGTATATGCACACTGATGAGTGCGGACGCGATGGATTGTGATATGTTTCTGAGCAGGCTCGGGAAAGGGTATGCACCTTGAAATAGGGTGCGGCCGCGGTGTGAAATATAACAGGGTCAAATATGCACAATGATGGGTGCGGCCGCGGAGTGTATGTGAACAGGCTCGGAACGGCTTGCACACTGATGAGTGCGGCCGCGGTGTGTATGTGAGGAGGGCGTCGAACCTGGGAAGGTCTGGTTCACCAACGACGCCACGATCACCATAACCGATATCACGCCTTCAACAACTTGCCACCAGCTCATCGTATGTAGTTGTCTCCTGCTCATGTTGTGTAACTCTCACACTATATTTTTGTCGTTGATATCACTCAAACACTACACTCTCCAACAATCCAGGTTTATGACATCATGCAAAACACAAGATTATAGATTATATCACTAACCAAAAACTGTGCATCCAGGGAGACATTAACTTAGGTATGTTTCGTAAAGATGAAAACAAGGTCGACTCTTGCTGAGACATCTTATTCATTATTGAGTGCAATGCGCAGTGAGCTGCCGTTAGGCCGTACCTGGATTAGAGAATATGGCTATTATAATCTCAGACTAATCACCTAGTCTATAGAAAAATGTTGTAGTATTCAATTGTACTATTTCCACGATTAACTTCTGAATACTAGCGCATTTATATATCTACAGCTGTATGTTATAGTGATACAATACTATTGTTTATCTCATGCAATAATAGAATTTGATATAAATATTAAACACACACCATAGACTCTATTGACTGCTCACTATATGTTTTCTCCAGCCTGTGTATTATAGTTTCAGTTGTCTATTAAGAGACTCCGTTAAGTGTTTCTAACTTTTTTCGAAGAATAATGCGGGGTTTTTTTTGCCAAGGCCCCTGCGGATATTTGTGGCACAATTCTGCTGTTAAACACCAGTGGCAAAAAAATTTGTTTTCCCACCTACTCAACTATCTCAATATCCCTCTGGTCGCTGCGTGTGTCGGTTAATACGCGACAGATGGAGAGAGTGCTGAACATTGTGAGCTCACTGAGCTCACGGAGGGCGTTACGCTTCGTCTGGTTTCAGCAGCCGCCGGCGCTCGAGCGATCGTACTGGCGTTGCTGTCTAGTTGTGGCTCGTCGTCCTCGTTGCCCGTGTCCTCTCTGTTTGATATTCTTTAGGTATAACAGCCAGCTGAAGATCTTGGTTGCCGTAGTAACTGGCACAGTGCTCCTGACGTCCAGTTTGGACACTATTTTTCGTGCAGGTCAACACCAGTAAATACTCATGATTTCTACGGAATGTCACCACAGGTCATGTAATCCACAGAGTTCAGACGCCAGGCAGAGTGGTTCGCCATCTTAGAGTCGCCGATTCATAGTTGACTTGCTCAGTTGTGGTGTTAGCTGTGCTCGCATATTGGTTATATCAGCCGGATTTATTCCGGCGAAGAAAACACCACTCCCAATTAACATAGGATGCGAAAGATGAAATAGAGATCTCATGTGAGCTAAAATTTTGAGAAAATCGTTGGGCGTCTAGAAATCGCGGCATAATAATGTCGCCCTATCGTGTCCACCACGAATAATCTATACGAGGCACGTGGAATCCTCGGGAAAATATGCCACGCGATTATGCAACGGTTTCTGCACCACGCCGATATCCATCCGACAATGAACAACTGAACAAGTCTCTGTGTCTCCATAGGTACGAGCCACGGGTTAACTGGGCTGTCTTTGTTTACCTGCAGCGCTGGCAGTGTCCGTGTTCTGGCCATCTCGGTCCACCAGGCCGAGATCGCCGTCCAGCTCAGTCGGGTCATCCTCCTCACCAGCCAGCAGCTGCGCGTACTCTGTGAACGATAGCTCACCTGCGCACCACAGCCGCCCGTCACAAATGACACCCACGTCACAGAGCTGCTGCTCGGCAGTGACAACCTATCCATCGTGATGATGATGATGATTGATTTGGCTTTAGGACGGTGCTGCAGCTGTGGCGGTTATGTGGCGCCTATAGCCTCCAGTTATAACAGCTCCAGTTAACACAGCGTCTTTCAAGCAATGAAGTATTCGTCCAGGCGGTGAGAGTATGCAGAAAGAGGTGAAAACACTACACAGCTTGTGAGTGCATTATCGGGAAATGTGCCTTTACAAATATAATAAGCATACCTGTGATTATAGCATAGAGTATAGATATAGCATGATATAAATAGCCTAGCTAGATCGCGTTGAAGACAGGGTATTACCGAAATTGTTGACGCGATGAAAGTCAGAATACGCTCTTATAATCACTACAGCCTCCGAAGTATTGACCCTGACAATGGGAAGTGCCGAATGGGATGGCAGAGTAAACAATCGCGTTACAGACCTTTAAATAGGGAATTATAGCACCTTGGGAAAGTAGTTAAAAATGATGGGAAGAATTGGCCTGATACTGGTCCTGGCATTCATTCTTGCAGAAAAAAAGTCAGGACTTGCTGTCATTTTGTAAAAATAGTAATATGTACATGTTTGACGTCACATAATCTATCGCGTACAAAAAGCGAGTTGTGTTGCGTCAGCAAGAGGCAGTCGAACGGCAAACTTTGCGCCCCCGCCCCTCTCCTCTCTCTCTCTTCGGCATGACCGCAACTCGTAATGGGAATTAGTCAAACCTGTGTTAGGCTGTGTGTAAACGCGACCTGCTGGGTTACTCAACCGGAAGAATCCACATCTGTGTCACAGATTTGGTTGGAGCGCTAGCGGAGGCACGCATACGTCTCGTGTGCGAGCGCCTGAAACGCACCGTCGGTGGCGGTCCGGGGCGGACGCAAGGTAACTGAATACTGGCGACGGAGTTCAAATAGCGAGTGCGTGGTGCAATCACAGTTGCGAGGTAACTACTGTATGAGTATGCGAAACGTCACGGGATTTGTGACGTTGAAAATATGACCATACATGATGACCAAACGGTTTTTTGCGTTGAACTCAGAACTAGGTTGCTCTTGGAGGTAAATTCGAGATTTGGGTTTTTCAGCACACCGACATATCTGGCTATCTCAGTAATAACTGAGTGTTAAAGTTGCTAATTTCCCTTTAACAAAGAAACACCCGGCACGGCCTCCTCCGACAGTCGTTTGGCAGCAAGTCTACAAGCGTGCGCCGTGGTTATCATATGGTTGTTATAAGTCTCAATGCTCGGGAAAATTATCGCACAAGGCCAAAACCACTCTTAATTATTGTGATTTTCCAGACGTGTGGGATGAAAACACGCAACTCGCATGCGAGGCTGCGTGGTTTTCTTCCCGCGAGCGCTTATGGAAATTTAAAGAATTAAATGACAATGACACATCTTCATCACATCTGGGCGTGCTCGTCTAACCTTTCCAATACTCAAGACTACCACCACCCCGACCCAACTACCTCAAAGTGAGTCAATATCGGCCGAACCGGCAGACTCGCACATCGCATTGCGAGGCTCAGTGTGGGGCAGCCTTTATGTGGTAGGCAATCCGATGCGTTAATTGAAGGCGTAACCACTCCCATGGGAGAAAACGATATGAGGGTTACATACATATAAGAATACATTCATGCATACATAGTACA
Source organism: Semibalanus balanoides (assembly GCA_014673585.1). Taxonomy (NCBI): domain Eukaryota; kingdom Metazoa; phylum Arthropoda; class Thecostraca; order Balanomorpha; family Balanidae; genus Semibalanus; species Semibalanus balanoides. The sequence continues at coordinate 70,233 of VOPJ01000432.1, forward strand.
TTATCTGGAGTCCAGAATATGCCCAGTTTGTGACCAAACTTGCATTTCAGCAAAAGCAAGGGGGCAGCGAGCCCCGCTTGACATCAGGATCCGACGAGTTGACCACAAGACAAGCTGAGCCTTTTGATCCAGTATTCAAACCAGTGTCAGGGTTGTACACATCCTTCCTTACCACTCAGATATTTATTGGTCAGCTCCTGTCCCTCGGCTGCCTCCTGAACCTCCTCGGCTTTGCCGGCAGGAGCCGACTTTGCATCAGATGGAGAAGGTGCAGACATGGCTGGTTGTAAAAATCGGCCTTCCTGGAAATCATAAAAGATCCAGAATAGCAATTAACAAACATTCAGGTAAAGACGTACACAACAAAGCATATTCAAGCATATATTATAATTCCCATTGTCATATTTTGCAGCTCAGAATTGCTAACATGTACAGGGTGTCCTGAAATTGATTGGTCGCTACTCGCTAGTTATTTGGTCTATCCCCCCCCCCGCACGCTGGCGGAACCAATGTGGACGAACCGAGATCCCGCCTCAGGGCATCCTTGCGGTCGGCTGATCACGTGACCCAGCCGGGCGACCCGACCTCAGTCGCGGGGGAGGGTCATAGGTCAGTTTCCGAGAGGTACCGTCAGCGCGCGGAGTCAGTGTCCACCATGGTGACGGAACACGCTTTGTGGACGCGCCACCGCGCGGTTAGCATGGCTCGCGGCGGTATGACCCAGGTTGATGTTGCTAAGTAACTCAGGGTGTCCGTCAGCATCATGGAAACCAGCAGCATGACCTCAGATCGTCACAGGGCCCTCTCATGTCTAGACAATTGCCCTCTCAAAATAGTCCGGGGCCCCCTCAAGACTGCAATGGGCTCTTCAAACTCGAAAATATCCTCGGGCAGCTGATGGCCTCTCAAGCCGACCAAGGGCCATTTCAACATCGTTAGACTGGTGCAGGAAGCTCAGAATGGGTGGAATCACCTGAAGTCAAGATCAGTCAGGATGCACGCAGACTGGAGAGACCGTACAGAGATTCGTCCTCATCGCATTCGACTTTGCGAGGGTGTATGACACCGTGGACCACCGACTACTCCGCGCCCGCATCCTTGAGCTCCCGTGCAGCTCCGTCGAGTGGAGCTGAGACAGCCCACTCGACGGAGCCCACTCGACAGCTCCGAGACAGCCCCGTCAGAGTGGAGGTGAACGGCGTTATCAGCCGGGAACTGGTCTTCAGAGCGGGCCTCCCACAGGGCGGGGTTCTCTGCCCGTCTCTGTTCCTGTTCCGGGACGCCCCGCCCGTCAGTCCCCTCCGCGCTGTCTCGGGAGTGTCGGCCTGCATGTATGACACAGATGACACGGCGGCACTCTGCACTGGCAGCGACATCACCGTGGCGAAAGGAGCGACAACGGCATCACACGCGCTGGTGAACTGGGCGCGCCGCTCGAAGATGTCGTTACCCCGGCAAAACCCCAGTAGTGGTGCTGTTTCACATCGCACCGCCGCGACACCGCGTGACGTCACCCATTACGGTGGGGGGGGGGGGTCAGGCGGAAGAGACGAGCGAAACGCTCAGCCTGCTCGGATGACGCTGGATCGCCGGCTGCAGTTCGAACCTCCCGGCCGCCGGCTGCGCAGCAGAGTGAGTCCGAGGCTCGCTCAGCTGCGTCTGCTGGCCAGGCGGAGTTGGGGCCTCGGTGAGCGGCAGCTTCGCACGGTAGCGGCCGGCTATGGGCGAGGGGTCATAGAGTATGCGGCGACAGCCCGGTCCCACGTGGAGATCCTGGAGCGGGAACTCCGTGCCACGGCCAGAATCGTCCCCGGATGCGTCAAATTCACACCAAAACAAGCAGTCATCACGGAGGCGGGGCTAGTGGGGCTACCACCCATGTCGGCGAGGAAGTCAGTCATCGCCGCCCGCCTTCTCGCGAAAGCCCGGGCCCTGCCAGCCGGCGACCCGCTGAGGGTGGTGGTAGAGGCGTCCTCCACCCAGCGGCTAAGTCGGTGCGTAGCTGGCGGAGCGAGGGACTAACAGCATGGATCAGCGCGAGCCTAACGGGCCAACGGCCCCCATCGAGAGCGTTCTCTTCCCCGTCGGCACCTCCCTGGGAGGACGCAGGGAGGCGACGTTCTCTCTGGACGTCGGCACGCGCCATCTCCCCCCCCCCCCCGGTTTGTCTCCTCAGTTGCGGCTCCAAGCGATCACCCAGTTCCTGGAGTCCCTCCCTCAATACTCAACCTGGGTGTGATCTGAGGGCTCGGACAGCGGGGGCGTGTAGCTGGGTAGAGCGGGAGTTTATGTCCACATGCTACTTCATTTGTTTAATAAACATGCTGACGATGATGAGTCAACATCGAGTTCCCCAACGGGAACGAACACTAGATGCGGGCCCTGCTGCAGCCCTCTGCTGCAGCTACAGAGCGGAGATGGTGGCACTCCGGTCCGCTCTTCAGTTCCTCGCCAGCTGTCCGTCCATCGATGAAGACCCAGTCATCGTCTGCACGGACTCGCAGTCAGCCCTGGCCAGTTAACGCACCGGTGCAGTAGCTCAGACGTCGCCCCTCAGGGTGAAGATCTGGGAGGCGCTGAAGACCCTGGCGGCTAACGGCAACCGACCTGTCCGCCTCCAGGGGGTGCCCCATCACTGTGCCAGCCCAGGCAACAAGAGAGCCGACGTCCTCACCAAGGAACCATCGCTGCTTGACCAGGAGGAAGTCCTAGTAGTCTTCCGAGCGGTGTCCAGAGCCGCATGGGCAAAGTACACTCAGGAGTGGCCGCCCGGGTGGTACAGGAACCTGATGGACACGAGAATTCCGTCCCCGGTGACCGATGTCGACAGAGACGTCCAGATGGATATCCCCAGGTCCGGACTGGTCAGTCAGGTCAGGGTCCGTGCAGTTTATGCACAGGATCGGCCGGAGTCCGCAGCCAAACTGCGCCCAATGTGACCAGCTGGGTTACAGGGCGGGCCTCTTCCCGCTGTGCCGCGAAGAGGCCGACACACCGCGGCATATTCTGCTGCAGTGTCCGGCTCACATACAACTCCGCTTCAACATGAACTGTAAAACATCAACTCACGTACAGCAGAAGTTGGCGGCAGTGACGTGGTGGCGGCCAGCTGAAGCGCCTCCAGAGCCTTCTCGGCTACGCTGTCTAGGCAGCCGGAGGGCAAAACAACGACGACGAGAGCCGTCCAAAGGCTCCTAAAGCCGACCTAGGGCCCCCTCAAACCGACCTAGGGCCCTTTCAGATCGATCAAGGGTTCCTAAATGCGTCCAAAGGCTGCTAAAGCCGACCGAGGCCCATTAAAGGAACTAGTCTCATCTACAGATTCTCATTTTTTTTCCCCTCTTTTAAACAAACGTAAATAAACGTAAACAGTAAAATATAATTTCATCAAATATATGGCCGTACTCTCCGCACGTCAACGCGCTCCAGCCATCAATCTCGAATCGTACTCGTCGCGGTAAATTACTGTAGCAGCCTCTGCCAGGACCCTGTGAGGCCCACAATCTTCCGAACAAATAATTAAATATAGCGACTGACGAGCACATTTCAGCCCAGAAAACTTGCGTTAGGGTTTTTCATCACGGAGATACAAATGCTTCTCTAAAACCCATGTTGAAGGTGAACTATTTCCTTTAAGCCGATCTCGGTTACCCTCCAAGAGGGAGTCAACAACCCCAGCTCCAATTACAATTTCCCAAAACTCCAATGCTAGCCTCTGCGCATTGACCTCGATGTATTTTGTGTTTGACCATTGCAGGCCAACCTATGTGCTTGTTCAGATCTACTAAGAAGGACTCTATCAGTCCAGCTGAAGACTCTCACTGAGTCCCTGAGAGCTGAGAGCTCGTTTATCCTCCGAAAGCCACGCCTGGCCTTCAGAGGGCCCATTCTGACGTCCAGAGGGCCACTCTGGCCGCCAACAGCCCCACCTGGCCTCCAGAGGGCCCAGTCTCAAGTCCAGAGGGACATCTCTGGCATTCAGAGAGCCTACTCTGGCCTGCCCAAAAAAGAACAATATGGTTTCCAGAAGGCAACACTGGCCTCCAGAGGGCCCACTCCCATTCAGAGGGTTCACTCTGGCATCCAGAGGGCCCAATGTGACCTCCTGAGGGCCCAATGTAGCATCCAGAGTAGACTTGTGCTTGATTACGCTTCAGCGGAATCGATTCCGATTCCGTATCAAATTATATGTCTGAATCCGAATACGATTCAAATAGATATTTTCCTAGAATAATATACTTCTAATCCGATTACAGGGCACCCAAAAAGCTTGATTGCGAATCCGATTTCATTTATTCTGATTCGTATGTATTGATGTATTTGCCGTGAAAACACTCCGATACATACAACCGGCTATTCTGAGCGTCTTGTCAGGGTTAAAAGATGTAGGGTGTCCCAGAAAAAAAGTGATAATGATAGAACTAGCAATGTCCGAGCATCCAAACAAAAAACAAAAGATAGCCTAGTCAATGCTTTTTATTTGCAACCACCCACTATCATCGCAGTGTCCCTTGACACCAGTTACAGCACGTGCTCGAAGTGCCCTTCCTTTCCGCTCCAAGCACAATGTTGCCCTCTTTTCCATGTTGAGAAAGACACGATTGCATGCTGAGGCTTGAACCTGTCTGATCTGGCATCACACCTACAGCTTTAGGTCCCGGATGGTCATCGCTATCGGTGCCAACTGATAGTCCCGAGAATTAAGGTGACCAAGGGAGAATTATAGTGGGGTTATATCGGTGAGTAGGCTGGCCATCATGCTGGGGTTGCAGCAGCGATCAGACGGGTGCCAAACTGCTCGCGCAGCCACGACGGGTTCGTGCCAGCTCAATGAGGTGGTGCACCCCATCTTGCTGGAACCAGGATATGTCAGCCTGCCATCTTGTCTCTTCCAAAGAGCTGTCAGGAACATCTCTGACACTTAATTGTACCGTTCAGCGTTGGTACTGACTGTCCTTCCAGCGCCATCCTCGAGCCAAAAGGGCCAGATTATGCCCTCGCTGCTGACCACACACCAGGCTGTGCACCTCTCTGCGTACCCAATCCTCTGGCCGATGATATCAGGCTGTGATCCACCTGTTTTGCCGGTCGGGCTCTCCTCCAGAATGTCTTTCTCAACATTTATATTTGATTTCTAATAAATTTAGTCTGAATGTTTTGCATGGATGGCTTTTCGATGTCAGGACCCACGCAAAGCAGAGCTTGTTGCGCTGGTCCTGACCTTACCAACCGATCGTGCAATTCCTGTTGGCCAGTAGGATTTAGAGACAAAAGTTTTACGTGCCCGACATGCCTGGACACGGTCCGACCCGCTCACTGTGACTGACATCACCTGGCCTTGAGTGTGACCGCTGCCACTGGCCACAGGCCATCCCAGTTAGGAGCACATAGCGAGCGCCAAAGTGAATCAGACCCGGGCTGCCACTCCCGGGATAGGTCAAAAGACCAGCGCTCTCCCACTGAGCTACAGGGGCGGACAACAAGAAGTAGAGGACAGCATTGTGATTGAAGTGGAAAGAGGGGTACCTACTTCAAGCGCATGCTGTAACTGGTGTCAAGGGACACTGAGATGATGGTGGGTGGTTGCAAATAAAATAGCATTGACAAGGCTATCTTTTGGTTTTTGTTTGAATGCCCAGACATTGTTAGTTCTCTAGTTATCATGAATTAAAAATAGGTACTTTTTTCTGGGATGCCCTGTAGTTACATGTTAAAAACGACACTCACCCACATGCACACACTGAGAAGAAGAAAAAAAAACACACACAATCCCAAACACACACACACACACACACATTCAGCACAACATATCAGATGTCATGTAAAAGAGTGCCAACTTTACGTGTAAATGATGATAAAGACATATCACGCAGGTCTGAGGCATGGTGTTACAGCGTCTTCAGGCAATCATCAGGCAGCCTTCTTCATCAATTTTAACTAGATAATTTACAAAACATGAAGGACAAATCAGCATATCAACATAAGAGAATAGGCTGGGGAGTCAATAATTAAATGATCTTTAAAATGACACCAGAAGAGTGAAAGCAATACCTAGTGAGATGAAATTATTTGAAATATTAATTTTAATTATTAAGATAATACCTACCTACCAAGCAGAATCACAGATCAGATTCAGAAAGAAATGCACATACAATTATTTCACAAACCTGGCACAAACCAGAGGATAGCTACATTAATTAATCAAAGCTGCTGTGAGGAACATGATTGGTGCTATCAATATTGTCAGAATCATTCACCTTATCCTTGTTTATATTTTATTTAAGAAAATATAACTGGAAATTGAATCAGCAGGCGATGAATGTGGTGCATATACATATTATCTTATTTTTATGTGAACATAGTTTATTCATACATGTAATTTTGAAAAAGGCCTGCCGCCAAATATAAATAAACAAGTTATTTTTTAAGTATTTTTTTCTTAAATAAAAATATAAACGATGATAAGGTCAATGATTCCGATGACAAGGGATAACTAGAAAACGTACAAAAATGGTCTCTTTCCAATATTTTATCTACGGTTGAAAAATGTACAAATTGACAATGCATCAAGGCCTTATATCATTCATATAAATGATATATACGCATACAAAATATACCGTGCGTACAAATCAAAAATCAAAATACGCTCTTCTTGTTCTTGAATAAAGGTAGCTGATCGAAACAAACGCGCCATACACGCCGCGGTAAGCTTTGAAGCAGCGGGCACCTTCAATTACAAAAGAGGGTTCAGCAAATACCAGCCTCTGATGGTCGTGACGTCAGATGCACACGAAGTATGCTAGCCGGAATGATCAGCGTGTTAGATCCCATTGGGATCCCCCTCTAACTCAAAAACAAAAAAGGCTACCAAGACGCGAAAACAGCGTTAGAAAGCTCTCTAGAAGGCCATTCGAAATCACTGAGTATTATTTGTCTCAAGTCAATATTGAGGTCAACAGAGGTCATCACAAATCACGTTTTCCGGACTTTGCTCTAGAAACTCCCAATTATATCTCGGGAACTGTGAGAGCTAGTAGCAAACGGAACAGCAATAAAAACTTATGAAAATTCAAATCGCTTTCAAAGATAAAAAGTTGAGGTCTGGTTCATAGTTTAGGTAGGCTCCACAGGTGACCAAAGGTCAAGAGGACATTTTTCCAAAACGTTTGTCATATACAACTTTTATTGATTATACATATTGCAGTATTTTTAACATCGTGTTTTTCTTGAGAAGGCGATTTGAAACAAAATATCAATGATGATCTGATGAGGTCAACTTCAAATTTTGACCTCAGGTCAAGGTCATTTTGTGAACAATATAGGCCCTCCTGCACATAGGCGTAGGAGCCAGGGGGCAGGGGGGCATCTGCCCCCCAACATTTTCGGATTTCAACATTACGCCTATGGACGGTGCATGGAAAGAATCGACTTCAAAATGCCTTTTGCCCCCCCCCCCCAACTTCAAATGAGTTCCTACGCCCCTGCTCCTGCATATGAATCGACGTGTCTTGACGACACAAACACAATGGTGTAACTTGCACGTCTCTATCTTTCTTTTATCAATAGTTATTGGCAAAAAGATGCTGGTGAACTGAGATGACCATATAGCTGATCTACTGAAGTCACCAGACTTGAAATGACTCACATTTTTTTTAGTCGACTCAAGTCTGACTCAAGAGCCAAAGAGTACTGACTCGACTCTTGACTCAAGTGGTGTTTAAAACAAAATGATTCGACTCAACTTATGATTCAAGTCTTGCTTTTAAAAATTGAGTCGACTCAACTTATGACTCAAGTGCAGTTTTAACAAATTGATTCAACTCGACTAAAAAAAATGAGTCGACTCAGTTTTGACTCGATCAAAAGTTTCATCTATTATTGATGTTGATCACGGAGGGGGGGGGGGTAGGGTCGAGTGTCAGAACAAATCGATTCTTTTAGTTCTAGTGTAAAATTGGGTTTGCTCAGGTGAAGGGGTGTCGCCCCAGTACCCTTGGCCTATGATCCTGATAGCATTTTACTCACATGTTGTTTGAGTCGATTCAAGTATGACTCACAACCAAAGAACTGACTCAACTCTTGACTCAAGTGCTGTTTCAAACAAATTGAATTGACTCGACTCTTGACTCAAATTCCGCCTGTAAAAATTGAGTCGACTCAACTCATGACTCATCCAAAAATGTCTGACCCATGAGTCAACTCATGACTCAACTCTGAGTAATTTACAAGTCTGGAAGTCACTGAGTAATAGTTATACCTGGCCTGGGTCATCAACAATGCGCTACAATAACATGATTCTGAAATACTTATCTGGATCCAATGCATATTCTCTGAAAAGGAACCATTTCGTATATTTTTCATGAAACGTGACTTTGATGACCTCTGGTGACCTCAATATTTACCTGAGCCCAAATCATTCAGTGAATGGACTTGTAGACAGTGGCGGCGTATCGTAATTTCAGATGAGGGGCAAACATTTTTTCAGGACCGCGCGCGAAGGGGCGCCCAATAGCTGATCCAGGGGCGGCAGGCGCAGGGCTCAGGGGCGGATCCAGAAAATCTTCAAAGGTGGGGTCATCAATTGCAGTGGTGCCCCTATAGGGGAGAGT